>JARJLF010001930.1:0-55802 GCA_029378395.1 Mycena leptocephala
TCGGACGGCATCGCACCGCGCGCCAATTCGAAGATTTTAGTGGATCCGGACATCCTCGTTGCGTGCGTAGCCATACTTGTAGTACGCCCGTCCGAGCGGCCCGCGGCCACGGTTTTTTGTTTCTCGTTACTTACGAGACTCGCCGGATATACAGATTCCACATGGTTTCTCCCTTTCTTTCTCCCTTTCTTTCTTCCTTTGAGACCCCCGACCCTGGCCGAAAATTCAATATTCAATTGCAAATCGTTGTTGCAGCCCTGGATTCCAGCTCTCGTAAACTTACAGCAGGGAATCAACAGTCGTGTTGATCTGAGTCTTCGAGTTCTATAATTCTATACTTTTCCATACCACGTGAAAAAAACGAATCAGAAAATCCTAGCGTGGCCTCCCTCACCTTTCTCACCTCTCTCAATAAATCACTACGTACCATCAACGTTTTTTCATCTTCTTCCAATACCGTAATACATACCAACTCCGCGGCGACTCAGGGCGACTCCCGCGAAGCGCCAAAATAAACCCCTTCCCACACACGTGGCCGGCGATCACTGACTTTTTTTTCACCGAAGCGAGAGGATGACGTCGGCGGCGCCGGCGTTTTCGGAATTGCTTCGCGACGATGGCTGATCGTGTCTGGGTCTGTCAAAGATCCAGGGACCTATGTAGTTGACCCCCAAAAAAAAGGTCGGAGGTAGTTGGAGGTACTGCAGTTGGAGGTAGTTGGAAAAGATGAAAAGTTGGAAAGTGATGTGGTGATTTTTGGGATTTGGAATTTGGGGAAGGGAAGGAGTACAAGCTTGAGGCGGGGAGTGGGCAAAGAAAAAAAAGGTACGGGAATAACGGTTCCCAGTGCACATCCACGAACGTTTTTCTCCTGTACCGGCCGCGGTTCAGAGTCCAACTCCGGTAATACTTTCCGTTACTCCCACTGCTCAGCTCCTTGATTCACATCGCACGCCTCGACGACCGGCATTCCCCGCGCTCCCGCGCGCATCCCACAACTTACTCCGTGGGCGTCCACTTTGAAGTGTTCCCGCGACAAGAACCGCAGCTGACAGATACAGATAAGTACATTGGTATGATACTCCAGTTGTACTCCAGCGACACCCTGCGTGGGCCCCTCCCATTGGCAGGCAGGCGTTGGATCCGCATCCGACTGCGTTGATACTGCCAGCAGGATCCGTGGGCGGCGGAAATTGAGGGCTTGAAGGGTCATCGCCCCTGACAGCAATTGCAACTGTAACTGACTCACGGCCGAGCTGCGCGAGACTGACTGCGAGGGTATGATCTACCGAGGGTGCGTCATGGATGTATCGAGTTAATTTTGCGGTTGCTTGGCCACCGGGGGCAGTAATAGCTGTTGAATTCATGCGGGTGCTTGCAAGGCAGGCAGCGTTGGGGGTGAACGTTAAGCAACAGATGGATGGCAGAAGCGCCGTTTGGGGTAGAGCTATGGATAGCATTTTAATGAACTGCGTACATGGGCTGAACTGAAACGGGACTTGAAACTGTAAACGGTCATGCGGAGTGTGACGTCATATTGTTGCAAAGCAAGCCACCTCCTCTCCACTCCGAAAAGTCTATGAGTTCCTCGACCCACACACCACATCATCGCAAAAAACTAACAAGACCCCCAGAGCAGGACATGCCCAACAAGGAGGACAAGGACCGTAGAGGTATCTCAACACATCATCCACATGCTTTGATATTCACATTCCCTCAGGTACACTTAAACGACCAGATCCCCCGCCTCGCAATTCCTCTTTCTCAAAACGCCACGCTTCCTTCAACTCCCCCCGCGAGGTGCCCTTGCCGTCTCCCTCCATACCCACAGGGCAAGCCGCCATGCGCGCACCCGACGTCTTTGAAGACGATGCACCGGCAGACTGGGACCTCATCTCCCCTGGGTCTTCAAAACTCCACAAGGAGAAAGGAAAGGACAAGCCAAAGAGCAAGGATACGGCAGTTATTGCTGCGACCCCCGCCGCCCCCCCGCCGCCCCCTCGTCCTTTTCCAAGCCCGCAAAATTAAAATCACACCCACAGGCACAGCCGGGCCCGAGCCCCATCCTCCCGAATTCGCGCCCATACTCCCTACCCGAGTCCCACTCGTACCAGGGCCGTTCCCCTGCCAAGGACCTCTCGCCCTCCGCCGTGGATCGGACGTCCTCCGCGAGTCTCCCCCTGCCCATGCAGATCCCCTTCTCCACCCTCCCCAAGGCCCGCCCGAGCATCCCGTCGCCGGTGCTCGAGCGCAGCGCCGCCGAGGTACAACCCCAACTCCGGCCCCCGATGCGTGGTGGGAGTACGAGTAGTGGGAGCGACAGCAGCAACAGCCTCCCTCCGCACCCGCCTCGCGCAGTGGACGCCTAACGTATCCGCCCCCCGTTCCGCTTCCACTTCCTCTCCTCTTCTCTTCCGCCCCCACTTCCTCTTCCTCTTCCTGCCGCTCCCGCTGCGGCCCCAGCATACTCATCCACCGGCCTCGCGCTCATGCCCCCACCCGAACTCACCACCTCCACCTCCGGCTCCGTCGCGTCCTACCGCCCCCCGCGCACGACATACACCCCCGTCCCGCCCACGCCGCCAGACGCCTCCGCCACCGCGATCAACCGCGCGCCGTCCCTGCGCAAAGCGGGGGCGCTCCCGCCGCCGGAGCCGCCTGTTATCCTGTCGAGCGGGGATGCGGACTCGGAGTTTGTGGAGGCGCCTGCTGCGCCGCGGGCGAGCGGGAGTGGGGGCAGCGAGTGGGTGGAAGTGCAAGTGGAGTGGGAGCGGGGGGGGGAGGAAGCACACGCTCGAGCGGGGCGTCGTACGAGCCCTTCCTGAGCCACGCGCCGCCGCCGGTGGACAGCTGGATCGAGGTGGAGACGACGCAGGGGGAGTATAGGCTTATTGTGCGGTTGCCGGGGTTTAAGAGGGATGGGATGTATGTGCTTTCTCATTATCTTCTTCCCCCTTCCTTCCCTCTTCCTTCCCCCTCTTCCTTCCTTTTCTTTTCTTTTCTTCAAAAAATCTAATTTTTCGTGATATAGAACCCTCGCCACGAAAAAACGCCGCATCCTGCACGTCGTCGCCGATTCCTGGGCCGACTCCTCGGGCGGCTCCTCGGGGGCAGGAGGGGGCGGGGGACATTTTGAGAGGAGGATATCGTTTGGGTACGATGCGGATTTGGCGCGGGTGGGCGGAGTTTGATGGGGAGATTTTGAGGGTGATTATTCCGAGGCGGGTGCCGGTGGGATGGGGGGGCGATGGGTGGGGTGGGGGGGAGGTAGGCGTGTTGTGGGGAGGTGAAGAGAGAGAGGAAGGAGGGGGGAGGAAGGAGGGAGGAGAGGATTTTATTTATGCCGACCACGCACGCCGACCACGCCGCACATCGCACCCCAAACCAACGCACACCACACACCGCGCACGCCAACCCAACCAACCAACGCACTGTATTAGCACCCGCATCGCACGCACGCCGCACGCCCGTCCGAATACCCCACCCGCATATGCATTTCACGTATGTATGGGTCATTACCCATCGCACCGCACCGCACGCATTACGCACGACACGACCTCGCGAGGACGCGCCCGCCCCCGCCTCTACCTGCCTCCATATTATGTTGGTAGATAGACCAGAACAACAGAACAGAACAGTGGCGCCCTCAATGACCCCCCGCACGATTTATTCGTTGTATTTTTATCGCCTAACATCTCATCTTACACTCCTCGCCATAGCCATATTAAATGGAAACACTCCTCGCCATATTAAATGGAACTGGAAATACCCGGACCCTTTTTCGAATTCTCCAATTTCACCTTTTGCTACCCCACCCCACGTACCCTACCTTACCGTACACTACTCTCTGCTTCGTACCTAGTGATTACTTTTATGCCCGCTTTGTTTTGCTCTTACTTGACCTACTTGACTATAGCTACTTGACCTACGTTTCTGTATAATTAGCAAAGACCGACACGGATGAATTGAATGGATGAAGAACTGTGAATACTTACTCGTTCGCTGAAGCATGAGAAACGTTTCGTGAGGCTGAGAGACTGGGACGTCAGCGCACCGCGAATAAAAATAAAAACGAAAAAAAAACCCTACCACTGGTATTGGCTAGGACCGGTGTGAACTGATATTTGGTGCATGCATCGAGAACGCGTGCCGCGTTGAATTCAGAATCGGGCCCCGGGAATCGGCCTCATGATCACGCGTGTGGGTCGGTGACGTCATTGGAATTTGATGCTAGTATCGGAGTACGTTTTGGCATTTTCTCACCGTTCCGTTCATCCGAACTCGATTGTCCCTGCTTGTCGTCGTCGTTCTGAGTCTCCGTCGTCGCGAGTATCCTGAGGCGGGAGGCGGAAGGCGGAAGGTTGAGCTGATACAAATCGTACCGTACGGGGTATTTTTCAAGTATTTTTTCTAAATTCTAGCCGGCGTTCAAGATACGGCTATGCACTGGCACTGGCAGCCGCTGCGCCGCGACGTCGGTACAAGTTTGTGGGGTGAGAAGTTGGAACGTCGTCACCAATATATTGCGCCAGCGGCCAGCCACGACTTTCATGCAAGTGTTGCCGGAAGCCTTGTCGTGCCAAAATTCAAGCGCCTCGACTCTGAGAGATTACGGTCTGGCAGGGCGGTGAAACAATAATAGGCGACAGTCGTTCGTTCGACGAGGGCACCAAAGGGTCGAATTATGTTGGGTGAGTAACGCGTCCGCCTATCCCCTCGCAACTAAAATTCGATCTAGTCAAGATCTAGTGGTTGATTTCGAACCGAAGAGAAAAAAGAGCGCATTGTAGCGAGTGAGAACACACAAGTTCAAAATACGCGACAGCCGCGGGCGCATTCGGTGGTCCTGTGGTTGCACGCATGGAGTGCGTAAAGTTGAGTTGCGAGGCGGCAAGCCGGACTCGGAGTCGGTTTATACGGTTCGCACCGGTGAAGTTGTTGCCGGCCCGAGGTAGAGCCCGATCAATTGGAACACTCGTCGCTTCCTGCTAACTCTCATCTCAATCTGGGCTGGGTTTTTCAACAATGCAGATCTAGATGTCACCTCTCAGTTGAATTTCGGCGAAATTTTCAACCCGAACCTTGCCCAAACCACTCGTCACTCGTCCCTTCACCTCGGAGAATGCCCGAACCATGTTCGACCTCTGCTCTGCCTTTGAGTGGCCGCGAAATGATGCCTTCCATCGCCTCACCGCAGCAAAATTTGACGTTGAGCACACTTGATCGCCATATATTCCGTTCAACCCGAGCTTGCCGAACCACTCGTCACCAAGTATTGATCTTCACAAATCAAGGGTTTGAATCCATTTCCGACAGAGCTTTTGCGTAATTCGACGCGCGTCCCGGCGAAGAGGCTTGCATCAGTAAGTAATTCGTTCGCCTTTAAAAGAGGTTCTAGAAATCGACGTTAGTCTCAAAAGATTTCTCCCAAATCTCACTGGCAACATGAGCATCGAATTCACCGTATTCAAAGGTTCTGCCAACGAGGCATCGTCGAGAGCAAGACGCTGCAGGACGGGCCCATCGGAAACCAGGTCCTCGTCAAAATTACGCACTCGGGGATCTGTGGCAGCGACGAGCATTTCAAGCACGCCGACATGGTCCTGGGCACGAGGGTGTCGGGACGGTTGAGCAGATCGGGGAAAGCGTCTCCCAATTCAAGGTCGGCGACATCGTCGGCTGGGGACTCACGCACAAGACCTGTGGGAAATGCGAACAGTGCGAACTCGGCAAAGATCAGTATTGCCCGAACCGCGAGTTGTGCGTTTATTTCTGTTTCCTTAACGCATTCGATTCTAATCCCAATTATTGAAGCTACGGTGCCGCGAATTTCCACCAGGGCTCCTTTGGCTCGCACGCCATCTGGGACGCTTCGTTCCTCTTCAAGGTTCCCGCAGCATCGCGCCGGAGGACGCCGCTCCGCTCATGTGCGGAGGCGCGACCGTCTACAACGTGATGAGTCCTTCAATATCCGTCCCACCGACCGCGTCGGCGTCGTCGGCATTGGCGGCCTCGGGCACCTTGCAATCCAGTTCCTCGCCAAGATGGGCGCGAGCGTTGTAGTTTCTCCGGCACGGACTCGAAGCGCGAGGAGGCGATGCGCCTGGGTGCGACGGAGTTCTACGCGACCAAGGGCGTGGCGAGCTTCGACATGCCAAGGTCGCCCATCTGCTCGTCACCACGAGCTTCCACCCCGATTGGAACCTGTGCGACTCTTGAATTAATTATCTGGAGTCGATTACTGATAGTATTTTTTTTCACCAGATTCATCAGCGTGCTCAAACCTACGGGCACGATCTACCCACTTTCCGTCGACACCGGCGAGCTCAGGCTGCCTTTCTTCCCGATTTTCACGCAGGGCCTCACCATCCAGGCGTCGCTGATCGCAGCGCGCTCCGTTCACCGTAAGATGCTCGACTTTGCTGCGCGCCACAAGTCAAGCCGATCATTGAACGCTTCCCGATGACCAAGGACGGCGTGGAGGAGGGCATGGCCAAACTCCGCGAGGGGAAGATGAGGTATAGAGGCGTGCTTGTCGCCAATGCATAGTAGATTCCTCGAGATTTACATAAGTAGTGCAGACTTGATTTGCCTCCAAATTAGACGCTTGTGAATGAGACTTAGATTCTCATATTTCTATTATTTTTCAGACTGCAAGGTCTTGATCCTTGTCTCACATCCGTTGGAAATTTTCATTGTTTTGAAACTTCTTGGTTCAACTCACGACGATCACGTGAAAACAAGTTGAAAATGTTCAACTGCACCTCGGGAGAACCGGATACTCTTCTATCGAAGTTTACTAAGGGTTAGAGTTTCGTGGACTAGCTGATGAAATCCCTTATGACCGGCGTCCAAGCTCCACGGAGGGTGCTCATGACAGATGCGCCGACTCCACGGAAAGCACTATTCAAAGGTCAAGAGCAACTTTCTCCACAATTTGATTCAATCTTTATTAAGTTGATTATTAGTCTATGTACCGTATCTGCCGGAACATCCGCTCGTACTCGTATTATATCGATGCTTAAGGTATTATTGCGCCGTAAGATGGCGCAAACTCGTCCAAAGCCTACGCGGTATTCATGAGCCATTGACAACCGCAAGTAGAAGGAGGAACTTACTCGCATCTCTTCAGCAGCGCGTCCGACGTCTTAACCGAAACAATATGAGGCGTGCCGAGCTCCGTCTTGTTGAACCGCATTTCCGTCTCTGCCGGTGACCACTTCTGCCACACCGGGGGATGCTTGGATGCAATTTGGCATTTGGATCAAGATTCACCGCAAAGGAGACGAAACCCAGCGTAAAGGCGTGATGAAGGCGGTGTTGTTGTAGATGAGGGACGAGTTGAATGCGGTGAAAGAGGGGAAGTAATTGACTAGTCTTGGCCATGCAAAGCGGGAGGGATCGCGTATTCGCCCTGTTAAAAATAAATTCATGATCTCGGAATGAGAGTCAAAGAATTGTAGTAACCTTGTATGACTCCTCGTGGAAGGCATCCATAGGCGATACGTGGGGCACTTGAATATCGCTGTGAGAAGTTAGCCGTTTGATGGCGCATGGAAGAAGAAAGGCTAACATCTCCCATGATTGCGTTGACCTGGTCCAAGGGCGACCCCAACGATTGATAGGTGGACGCTACAGCATTGCTCTCCTTGGATCCAAATAGTGGGAATAGGTTGCGCGCATACTCCGCGACGTCGTAGTCAAGGCTCTGGTTGACGAAGAGAGGCCCTTCATTGGTGTTGATCACGGAGAGGAGAACATCCTGTTTGAACTCGGTCAAAAAAAAAGAATTCTCACCAGGAGTTGGAACATACCCCGTTCAATTTGCCTTGGCGAAGTAAATCCGTCGGGCTCTGCGTTATGAACGAACCGTCGACGACTGGGACGAATGTGGACGTGCCCTGGAAGCCGGCGATTATCATGCTTAGATTGATGTCTTCCATAGTTGCGCTGTCGACTCCTCTCAGACAGTCCAGGGGCCGTGTTACGTTGCACCTGGGATAACACATTTATGTTAAAACGATAGTATACCAGGATAAGGAGAATTTACCCAGCTAGGGCGGCAACATCATTGAACAAAGTCTAAAAAACATGTCAGTTTGAGCACGATCAGAATCGAGGGTCATTACTTGAGGGATTCTGTGGTTGTATTGATATTGGGAAGGCATGAAGGTCGAACTTGTGATCGCGGCCCTGAAGAGTTGCGGGCTTGTATTTCCGTTATGAGCAACTAAATGCTGGAGGACAGATCCAGCGCCTAACAGAGGTGATTCAGGAGATAAATTTTTTGCGGTGTAAGGGTAAGCACCTGCGCTCTCTCCCCAAATTGTAACTTTAGTGGGATCACCGCTTCGCGTGCTCTTAGGTTTATGTTATGGACGAAGGTATTGAACTCACCCAAATTTATGGATCTGTAAGAACGTGAGTACGAGTATTTCATGAGTCTGTAAGAAGAACAAACATTATGGTGAACCCAACGTAGGGCAAAATCTTGATCAACTATCCTGCAGATCAGCAAAATTTGGCGGGGAAAAAAATTATGAACGTACGCAATCCAGCATTGAGGGCACCACCATCTTTTATTTGTTGGCCCGCGAGAAATCCTTGTGAAAGGGTGGGTGAATTTTTGTTTGCTGGCGAGAAATTTATGCTTACCGAATAGCCCGAGTCTGTATTGAATCACTACCACGACGACTTCCCTGTTCGATTCCTGGACAAGATCGGCACCGTTGTACTGGCTCGCAGAACCCAGAATATAGCTACCAGTGCATTTATGATCAATAGCAGCTCATAACGACGCTGGCAGTACTTACTGCCACCGTGGATCCAAACAATTGTCGGTAAAGGCGCCGTAGAATTCAGAGCGGGTGAATAACACTGAGGGGGGTCATTACACATAAAATTCATGCGGAAAACGAATCGTTACGAACCTGAGGAATAAGCAATCCTCAGACTGCTCAACATCTCGGGGAGTAAATGAGTTGGTAAGGGCCGCGGCGAACGCTCCTTGGTAGCACTGAGGCGGGTCGTTGTACGCCTGCTGAATTCCGCTGGCGTTGGACGGCGGAGTGGGTGCTTGCCATCGTAACTGGCCTATCAAGGCGTTAACTATGGACTACGTTGATTTGGCCAAACTTTTGTGCTTACCAGTTGGGGGTGCAGCATAACGAATACCCCGGAAAGCAGTGATATTGAGCTTTGTGTCGACAACTCCTTCATATTGGGCATAACCAAGATCGACGACTGGCGCGGTGGCCGATTCCACAGCACGGACCCAGACAAGGAAAATGAGAGCAGCGGGCAGGAAATTATGGAGAGCTAGGAGAGCCATGGTAGAATGCAGGATGGACACAATTGCGCCGACGGTGGGAGAGATTATATAGGTAGAATGGGTATTACATCATCTCCGTTTAACCGTTCAATCCGTTTTAATTTGACCTTAACACAAGTGAAGTTCGGGACGTGCCGCGTAAGTATGTGACGGAAACCAGATGACAAAGGATGCCTGAATGGTCGAGATGTTTAGCAAGTACCATGAGTAAGAACTTTGAGCGGAGTTTAAATATGGTCCATACTTACATTCATTCCCAGTATGACGTTCCCGATGTTACATAAATCATTTCCATAAATATATTTTAGGTTCCAAAAAGTTATTTTCTTTCAAGGCCCAGAGTCTACTGTGAACGACCCTATTGACTCCAAATTCCGTTTGCCGGTGGAAGGGAAGAGCGAATGCAGAGCACATTGTAACAGGAATCGACTTGGAGCAAGTTGATGCGTGACCCGGGACCTGAGTTAAATGGCTGATTCGTTGCGCACGATGAAAACCCGTGTCCGATGAAAAGTGGTCAATTTTTAGCGACGGCGATGTCGATTTGATGTCAATAACGATGTTGGAATCTGTTGGCCATTGGATTGCCGATTGCGTGAATGCCCAATATCAATGGTGCGTGCGCGGTTTTTGGTCCGAATAATCCCCGAATGATTACTTCTAGTCGGACACCCGCACGCCGTTTGCCAGGTCGTTCGAGGCACAATATGGCGGAGGGTGAGATAAGATTAGGAGGCTTGAACTTGCATCAGCCGGGTCGGCAACTACAAATTATAACACACCCAAATCCGAGTCCACCATGCTCGGACAACCGAGAACAAGCAGGAAAAGCAGGCCAAATAGAACATTTGAGTCGGCTCCACGGGGAGGTAACCGGTGCGCGGAATCCACTCAATATCAACTTTGTCTTTATTCAATTGTTGCTCAGTTGATTATTAGTCTATGTACCGTAACTACCGGACACCGTCCGCGCCTACTCGTATTGTATGGATACTTGAAGTATTATTGCGCCGTAAGATGGCGCAAACTCGTCCAAAACCTACGCGGGTAGTCGTGAGCCATTGACAACCGCAAGTAGAAGGAAAGAACTTACTCGCATCTCTCCAGCAGCGCGTTCGACGTCTTAACCGGCACAATATGAGGCGCGCCGAGCTCCGTCTTGTTGAACCGCATTTCCGTCTTCGCCGGTGACCACTTCTGCCACACCGGGGTGATGCTTGGACGCAATTTGGCATTTGGATCAAGATTCACCGCGAAGGAAACGAAGCCCTGCGTAAAGGCGTTGATGAAGGCGGTGTTGTTATAGATGAGGGACGCGTTGAATGCGGTGAAAGAGGGGAAATAATTGATTAGGTCTTGGCCATGCAAAGCGGGAGGGATCGCGTATTCGCCCTGTTGAGAATAAATTCATGTTCTCGGAAATGAGAGTCAAAGAATTGTAGTAACCTTGTATGACTCCTCGTGGAAGCCATCAGCAGGTGATACGTGGGGCACTTGAATATGCTGTGAGAAGTTAATCGTTTGATGGCGCATAGAAGAAGAAAGGCTAACAATCTCCCATGATTGCGTTGACCTGGTCCAAGGGCGACCCCAACGATTGATAGGTGGATGCCACAGCATTACTCTCCTTGGCTCCAAAAAGTGGGAATAGGTTGCGCGCATACTCCGCGACGTCGTAGTCCAGGCTCTGGTCGACAAAGAGAGGCCCTTCATTGGTGTTGATCACGGAGAGGAGAACATCCTGTTTGAACTCAGTCAAAAAAAAGAATTCTCACCGGGAGTTGGAACATACCCCGTTTAATTTGCCTTGGCGAATAGAATCCGTCGGGCTCTGTGTTATGAAAGAACCGTCGACGACTGGGACAAATGTGGACGTGCCCTGGAAGCCGGCGGTTATCATGCTTAGATTGATCTCTTCAATAGTTGCGCTGTCGACGCCTCTCAGACAATCCAGGGGCTGTGTTACGTTGCACCTGGGATAACACATCAATGTTAAAACGATAGTATACCAGGATAAGGGGAAGATTTACCCAGCTTGGGCGGCAACATCATTGAATAAAGTCTAAAAAATATGTCAGTTTGAGCACAATCAGGATCGAGAATCATTACTTGAGGGATTCTGTGGTTGTATTGATATTGGGAAGGCATGAAGGTCGAACTTGTGATCGCGGCCCTGAAGAGTTGGGGGCTTGTATTTCCGTTATGAGCAACTAAATGCTGGAGGACAGATCCAGCGCCTAATAGAGGTGATTCAGGAAATAATTTTTTTTCGATGTAAGGGTAAGCACCTGCGCTCTCTCCCCAAATTGTAACTTTAGTGGGATCGCCGCTTCGCGTGCCCTTAGGTTTATGTCATGGACTTGAGGTACTGAACTCACCCGAATTTATGGATCTGTGAAAATGTGAGTACGAGTATTTCATGAGTCTGTAAGAAGAACAAACATTATTGTGAACCCAACGTAGGGCAAAATCTTGATCAACTATCCGGCAGATCAGCAAAATTTGGCGGCGAAAAAAATGATGAACGTACGCAACCCAGCATTGAGGGCACCGCCATCTTTTATTTGTTGGCCCGCGAGAAATCCTTGCAAAAGGTTGGCTGAATTTTGTTTCCTGGCGAGAAATGTATGCTTACCGAATAGCCCAAGTCTGTATTGAATCACTGCCACGACGACTTCCCTGTTCGATTCCTGGACAAGATCGGCACCGTTGTACTGGCTCGCAGAACCCTGAACATATCTACCAGTGCATTCGTGATCAATAGCAGCTCATAACAACGTTGAGAGCACTTACCCGCCACCGTGGATCCAAACAATTGTCGGTAAAGGCGCCGTAGAATTCAGAGCCGGTGAATAGACACTGACGGGGTCAATACATGAAAACCACGCGGAAAATGAATCGTTACGAACCTGAGAAATAAACAATCCTCAGACTGCCCAACATCTCGGGGAGTAAGTGGGTTGGTAAGGGCCGTGCCGAACGCTCCTTGGTAGCACTGAGGCGGGTCGTTGAACGCCTGCTGAATTCCGCTGGCGTTGGACGGCGGAGTGGGTGCTTGCCATCGTAACTGGCCTATCAAGGCGTTAACTATGGACTACGTTTAATTGGCCAAACCTGTGCTCACCAGTTGGGGGTGCAGCATAACGAATACCCCGGAAAGCAGTAATATTGAGCTTTGTGTCGACAACTCCTTCATATTGGGCATAACCAAGATCGACGACTGGCGCGGTGGCAGATTCCACAGCGTGGACCCAGATTAGGGAAATGAGAGCAGCGGGCAGGAAATTATGGAGAGCTATGAGAGCCATGGTAGAATGCAGGATGGATACACAATTGCGCCGAGTGGGAGAGATTATATAGGTATTACATCATCTCCGTTTAACCGTCAATCCGTTTTAATTTGACGTTAACACAAGTGAAGTTCGGGACACGCCGCGTAAGTACGGAACCAGATGACAAAGGTCGAGATGTTTAGCAAGCACTCCGTTGAATTGGACCATGAGGAGGAGGAGGAGACGCTTCCCAGCTTGTAATACATCTAGCGGTTGAAGGCCGAGATTCAAAAATTCCATGAGATTTTTTCTCGGTGACGTTCCTGAAGCCGCAGTGTACGGCAAAAGCACTCTCGGACCCTCTTAGGCTCCCGTCGGCGACCCGAAGGTTCCGTAAGGTCATCAGTCATCCTTAGCCAACAACGTAAAGACGTGGAGAAGAAAAAAACTCAACTGAACAAGTTGTGCAAAGAAGCAGCTTGAAGATCGGTCCACAGTCATCCGACTAGTCAAAGTTCCAACTGCCCCGCAGAGCTAATCCCGAATTTAACCGGTGCATAGTCCGAGCCAGCGGGGACCATCGAATGGCCTGAGCAGCTGTGATCGGCTCCAAGTTAGGCTCGGTGGCTGTGACACCGGCAAGCTAACCAGAAACCGCAGCTCTCAGTTCGATTCGGCCAGGTTGCATTTCTTTAATTTCTCGGTTCAACCAGATGTAAGCTGATTTCGATTCTCCTGGTACAGCTGGTGGGCGCCATCTCAAGCGGTGGATCGTCCAAGTGCGGCCATATGTGAGCGAAGGGAATCATCAATAACATTTCCGTCACCAATTATATTTATTATCATGAAATTCGTCGAAATCATGGTTGAAAATTAAAATTTATACAAAAGTGCCGTCGGATCATCGATTTGGAGTGCGGCCGTTTTCTCTCGACGAACTGTGTTGGAATGGATAGTCCTTAGATTCTGTACCGATCACGAACACCGCATCGCCAGCAAAATTTTTGCTGCCAATGGGTTGGCTTGGGATGGAGTCGTTGTTTCGAATTGTTGAATCGTTCAGCGACTCGGACCCATGGGCGCTGACTAGCAGCAGCACGATAGAAGGATATGCTCCCTATGATTATGTCAATTAAATCATGGATGAGAGAGAGATGAAGCCGACATACAGTGATCTGAATGTTGATCGGAGCATACAAGTCTCCCAATGTACTACTGTGCGGTAATGGCGTCGGAATGACCGAGAAAAGTATCAGTGTCAGCTACAGTAAAACTGCGACGTGAGCGTTTCGGTCTCGAATATGTTGGTTCACCCACATCAGAGACACAGTACAACACTCCGGATTCCATAACCAAGGTCAATATGTGGTTTGGTCTCGTGCTTTGTTTCTTGTTGGGAAATGCAATACAGATCGTCCGCCAATGTTTCCTAATGGAATTGAGATGTAATAATTCACTCGAGGGCATGGAGGTCGAACCACAACGTAGCTCCGACTACACCCATTGAGGAAAAATTAGAGATCAAAGACGTAGAGATCGCCAACAACTGGACGATGTTCATGGCGTCAGCAAGACGGGGCATCCGAGCCGCATCGAAATTTGCGATTCTGAATGCGATCATGAGGAGAACAGAAACTGAACTTTGGTCAGCTATAGCTATAAACATAAAAAATGCTCCTACTGGAAGTAAAGAACAAAAAAACGATTGGGATCCACATGTATTTCCTGTGGCTTCGCATGGTGATCACCCAAGCCCTCCAGACGACTATACCGTCGTTGAGCACATACTTGAATATATATAATAAGATTGTGGTGGATGCCAAGGAACAAATACATACGTTGATGAAAACGAGTGCGTTGACCAGAGGCTTCCATATCAGAACCCCGTCGGGGCCTAAAGAAGAATCGGCGCCATTCGCTGCAACCGTTGTGTAGTTTTGCATCCGCTCCGCAACATCAAGGACGGAGTACACCCAATAGCCAGCCGAGAGGAGATACATGAAAGTTGTGATACCGAACATCGTCCTGTTGACTTTGGTCTTCAATCCTCGTTTTCTAACTCGAAATCAGAAACGCCAGTCATCGACGGGGGAAAATCATACAGCAGCATACGAGTTGACATGAGCACCAGAACACTATACACTCCTGTTGAATATCGTTACGAGTCCTGCCAAGGATAGATGTAATAGTAGTATTCGCTTACCGAAGAAGAAGGTTTGCAGCACCAGACCAATGACGAGAAACTTCGCCTTCTGTCCCAGCGTTATCAGGTAGCTAACGGAAGGCGGAGCGAGCGAGGTCGTCATGGCCAGAACAACTTGAAGCAAGAAGGACTCGGAGAGAAGAAATGAAGGAAAGGTCCCTCACAGAGGGAAGGTAGAAAGTGGGCAACAAAGCGCTGACCTGACCCGCCTTCAAAGCACATTGGCCATATATAATTAACTGCTACCCTATATCCTATCCTGCGATCATTCGACGAACGTTACTCTTGATGATCAGCGGCCTGGGCCCGACCAAGTATACGAAGATCATCTTTGTGACGTTGAGGCATTGCGTTAGGCAGCAGATTTTTGTAGGTCAAACAAGCTCGAAAAAGGTGGAGAAAGGCGGTAAGATCATAAGATTAGCGCTACAACGCTGACGGTGCGGGTGTTAAAACATTACCACCATTTCAGAGCCGAGCGATTTTCATTTGCAGATCTTGTGAGCTTGCAATTGTAGACGGATGTGGACGTGGCGGTTGAATCATGGAGTGGGTACATCATTTGGATGCCGTCTGAATCTGATCGCTCGGCGTCCCGGGTCCGAACTCGCTTGTGCGTGAAAATGGCCTACCCCTAATTCTGATTCTCATTCTGAAGCGTAACTGAAGCGTTGAAGGATGCAAGGTCTCAAATCCATGTTTCGCGCCCCGATGACGTCGACTCGCAATTTCGCGACTTCTCTACCAGTACCTTCGAGGACGACCATTGGGACTCATCCTAGTGTTTTCATTACCCCCGACATCGACACTAAGCGGCGGCCACGGCGTTTCTGGAACATGTGGCACAGGCAGGCCCCAAAAGTTAACGTCGGTCGACGATTGAATCCTTCATCAACGAGAGTTTACAGCGCATACATATTTTCAGACTGCACTGGCAGCTTTAAACTCCGTCTCACACATCAACGACTCGGATCCGGGTATCCCACCTGGCCTTCCGAACGAAAAATTGCCTGAATCGTGGACGTGCGATTGGCGCGCCTGGGAGCTGTTGCCTGCCTGGTTCAGCAGCGCAGGTATGATCGACCCTCGGCTTCCGCAGTTGGGTATCGTGGGTCCAGCGATACCGCTGATGTTCCGGAGCACCCGACTCTCGAGCACTACCACGGTTTTCGGGGCTCGTGGCACTGGGGCCAGGGGGCTGGCGTTCTATCTGTTCGACGAGCCGTCGGACGCTGTTTATCGTTTCGAACAGGATCGCCCGCCACGGGACGCGTCGGCAGAAGAGTTCGCGAAGACGGCGAATGGAATCGTATGACTTAATTGGGCTTTACCGCGAAGAACGGCAATCCGGACATTAAAGCGATGGATTCGTCGGTTTGCGAGATCTTGATAAATCGGGGTGCGCTTGTTTCCTCTGTTCAGTCCGCCTTTTTTTGATACCTTGCGAGCAGAGTCCTTGGGCGTTCGAACCACGGGTACTCCAGGATCCGTTCGCACACCGGCTTCCTACAGTCGACACCGTCTTACGCCCGGGCCAATGTTTCTTCCTTCCGGAGACACACCTTCCCGAGACTGGTCATGCAACTGGGAGCACCGACCCATCTCGCAATTTCGTCCAATGCCTCTTCTTTCCGAACTCCAAAGTTGGTTCCATTTGCTCGCGCCGCTCAGACCCATTATGTTCAAATTCGGGAACGACACGACGATATTCGAGTCCCAGGGGTCTTTTACGTGTATGACGTTGCTCTGAGAGAACGGAAATTTATTCCGGCGCTATATCGCTTCGCGGGGCGCTTTAAGTCTGTGGAAGATTTTCTGGAGCAGGGCGATTGGAATCAAATGGAGCGCCTGACGTACAACCCTGACTTGGTCTTGGATTTGGTCAATAGATCTGAGCTTTCAGATCCACACCATAGTCCTTCAGTGGAAAATCCAAAACAACGGTGCAACCTCGTCCTGAGAACGGGCGGTGGATTCCGTCCCGCCGCCGAGCGCCCCTAGTTGAGAAGATTTTATTCGATGTTCAATTTCCCAAACTCAAAATTGAATCCCAGTCAAAAACGCACTATTTGGGACATCTACCCTCCAAAGGTGACTCCTCACTGGCACGAAGCGTGCGCGCGCTGAGCGTAGCTGACGACGCCTTCATTGACACAGGGCACATGGGGTTACCATCCCCGCATCTTGTACCAACGTCGGCGCGAACCAGGCCCGCTATTCGGCCACGCGCTGAGAGAGTGGCCTTGCATCCCCGATGAACGGCTCCCCGAGCCCTGGTCGTGCAACTGGGCGTGTTGGGACTACGTCGAGGACTGGTATCCCCAGGAGCACTCGCGCGACTACGATCCGGGGCACCAGGCAACGCTGCATGCGCAGTACGGCGTGGCGGGGCTCGAGCCGGTCATGTTTATGCCTGCGGGGCTGGATCGTGGCCCGGTGATTCTGGCGGCCGAGGGCACGTATTATTTGTTCAACCATCAGATACATGATTGGTTGAAGCGGTTTGAGGGGAAATATGCGACTGTGGAGGAGTTCATTGAAAATGGGGACTGGAATAGGATGGAGCTGGTGTTGGATTTGGTTGATGATTATGATGATTAAAGTCGTACCGCTTTGTATTGCATGGTGGCTGGTGGATCAATGTCATCCGAAGAGGAAACCCAGGGAAATAGTCGACAGCTTGATTTAGAGTTCGGTTACACTCAACAAGTAACTACTTGGCGCCCAGTCTGTGTATATCGGCAGTAAATCAAAATGGGATTCTTGCCCGCTAAAAGTCGCTACCATCCTTTCTGAAGGCTTCTATCACATGGGGCCGGAAAATTTAGGAGTCAGACATTACTATAGGTTTTGAAGCTCAACTTTGGGTGGCGGGGGAATTCTGACGAGCGGTTTAATGTCTCGCGCTCACATGGGGGCTATGTAGTACGTACACGAGTGGTGTTTTTTCCAAAGAGAAACACATCTTCCATTTTTGTTAAGGGAGTTTGCGCCCTCGGGCCTTCACCGAGGGTTCTTCACGTTCGTGGCATCTCCAAAATTAAAGAGGCCCAAAATTGACGAGAAATCGTGGTCATGCGATACAAGTTCGATCATTCTTGAGAGAATTGAATAAATGGTCACCGACAAGAAGGGCTAAATACAGTAGAGCTCGGGCTCGGGTTCGGGGTCGGCGATTGGTTTCCACTTCTCCGAGCCAAACGTAGGAGTGCGAGTATTTCACATGACGAACCTATGGAAAGGATGGTTCTTGGATGGATCTCAGCAAGCCACAAAACCCAGGGATCGCCTACTATAGTACCTTCAATACAAAAAAAAATTACAACTTGGTTACTTGAAGCGTCATTCCAGCATAAAACTAGACATCTCATGAGGTTATTCAATCGATACCGACTGCGGTGTCGATTTGTCGGCCAGCGGCGGGGATGAGCCCGGATTATTGAGACAGTTTTCAGCTTTGATGGTGGAAGAGAGACTTTAGCCCGGCCCGGTATCCGCATCATTCAGATTCGGTGAACACCGGCTACTCCTTACTCAGCTCTTCTAATGTCTACGCAATAATCTGTGGATGCCCGAGCCAAATACGGAATTATTACATCGACTGCCAATCAATGGCCGCTAGCTTGGCTATAAAAGACATACAAGAATTCGCAATGGATCAGTCAATTTCCTTCACCAATCTCCTCAGCCTCTGAGCTTCACCAACAAGAAACATGAGCATCGAATTCACTGTATTCAAGGGTCAGCCAACAACGGTATCGTAGAGACCAAAACGCGCCATGACGGCCCACGGGAAACCAGTCCTCGTCAAAATAACCACTCTGGGATCTGTGGCACTGACGACACTACAAGCACGCCGACATGGGGCTCGGACACGAAGGTGTCGGGACGGTCGAGCAGATCGGGGAGAGCGTCTCCCAGTTCAAAGTGGGCGATATCGTCGGCTGGGGATTCACACACAAGACTTGCGGCCAATGCGACCAATGTTTACTTGGTACGCTTTCTTCTGCGCATTTTTTATTACGTTGCTGATTTCTGGATTCCAGGCCAAGACCAATACTGCCCGAACCGGGAGCAGTACGGGACACACAACTTCCACCAAGGGTCCTTTGGCTCGCACGCCATCTGGGACGCGTCGTTCCTCTTCAAGGTTCCGGACGGCCTCGCACCGGAGCACGCCGCCCCGCTCATGTGCGGCGGCGTTACCGTGTTCGAAGTGATCGAGTCCTACAACATCCGCCCTACGGACCGTGTTGGCGTCGTCGGCATCGGTGGCCTGGGACACCTCGCAGTCCAGTTCCTCGCAAAGATGGGTGCGAGTGTCGTAGTCTTCTCCAGCACAGACTCGAAGCGCGAGGAGGCGCTGCGCCTCGGCGCGACCGAGTTCCACGCAACAAAAGGCGTCACGAAATTCGAGATGGCTAAGCTCGACCACCTACTCATCACCACGAGCTTCCTGCCCGACTGGAAACCGTACGTCCCTGATAAATGCTTTGGCGCCCCACTGACAAAACAATATAGATTCCTCAGCGTGATGAAGCCGAAGAGCACCATCTACCCGCTCACCATCGGCTTCAACGACCTGGTCATCCCGATACTGCCGGTCGTGCTCGCGGGCATAACTATCCAGGGCACGTTCGTCGCAGCGCGCTCCGTACACAAGAGGATGCTCGATTTCGCGGCGCGGAATCACATCACGCCCGTTATCGAGCAGTTCCCGATGACGAGGGACGGCGTCGAGGAGGGCATGGCAAAACTCCGCGAGGGGAAGATGCGATACAGAGGGGTGCTTGTTGCTGCTTAGTTCGTGCTTGGCATAATTTATATCCCAATAATACTACCGCGAATAATGATCTGTACGAGGCCTTGAAATGTATTCATAACTCTATCGATATCTCCCTGTTGCATCTCACCGAACGCCATTGGAAACACCCCATTGCACGTTTCGAGGCTTTGGATCCAAGACGAAAATATTTTTTTGGTCTCATTCGGGGAAATACAGAGTACAATCATGACACGATGCTGGTTGATACATGGTAAGAACAAGGCGAATGAATACAAGGTCGTGAATGAGTCTAGGAATAACGTGTTGCTACCCTACAAGTGTCCGGATTTAGATATAATCTATTCCGCTCAAAGTATCGCCCCTCCTCCGATCAGGACGCCGCGGCGACTGTTGCACGACGGGCGGTGCGAAGGCATACTCCTGGTTCGAGACGAGGATCAGAGGTGGTGCAGAAGGTCCGCGGTTCGGCGCGAGGTGGCTGTTGCGGGACATCCAGTTTTGCACCCTGCTCCCGCCACCTGCGCGGTTGGGCTGCAAGTCGGGAGGGAAGGGAGTGATCGGACCCTGACCCGCTTGTCCCATTCCTAGACGCACGTCATTAGGTGTGGAGGGTTTTCCTAGGAACAGGCGGACGCACCGCCTTCGTATCCGAGTCCGGCTCCGGCGTTGCGAGCGCGCGCTGAGCGACGCTGGAGCCAGAGAATCAGGAGGAGCCCAAGGAGAGTCAGCACCAGGAAACCAGCGATAACGATGCCGAGTACTGTCCCGACCGGAACTGGTTGGCTGGCTGTCGACAGGCGCAGAGGCTGGCTAGTGCTGGAGACACCGGCCGGCAGGAGAGTCCCATTTTCCGCTGAAAGGATGACAGTGATTAGATATCGAATCCAATGAATAATGAGGGAGACGCACTTCGAGAGCCACTATTATCAACGCTCGCTAAGAAGGGGGAAAATAGTTGAAACGCTGCCAAACGGGTTTGATGGAATTCGGTACCTGGAGGCTGGGAGGTACCCTTAGGCCCGAGCTCAGTCACTGATGAGCTGGTAAAAACAGAGCTAGATTCGGATGGCGAGAGCGTGCCCGAAGTTGAGCTTGAGGACGCGGATTCAGAAGGCGTGGATGAAGCGCTTGAGTGGATGTGGAGGTGGATGTAACGGACGAAGTCGACGCAGATGCCGTTATGAACGCCAACATAGACGCGGACGTCGACATTGGGACTGAAGACGTGGACAGAGAAGATGTAGATATTGAAGCGGGAGTGGATGATGCGGTCGATGGTGCAGACACTGCCAACGTAGACGTAGACGCGGATGTCGACATAGTAGATCTCGAAGTCACTGCCCTCAAATTTCAGCGGCGGTTTCCACAGTGGATGAATAGGCAAAAACATACCAAATCCTGAGTCCGTTACCATTTGTGCTTCAGTCGAAGAAGCGAATACAGTCTCAACAGCCACGACGATGATAACTTCGTCCACAGTGGTCGTGGCCGTGACATCGACCGGGTGTTTATGGCCCTTATGGGAATGGGTACGATGGGTACGATGGGTAGGAGCAATGGTAGCAATTGTCGTGACCTGAACGTTCTCAGGCGGTGAATCGTAATCGTAGCTCGGGCCGCGGTTTGGGCATGGTCTCATTATTACAAGGTAAAGGAAATAACTGGGAAAACATTCAGAACGGGGAATAGGTTATGACGAAGACTCGGAGCTAACTTGCCTTTGAAGAATCGACCTGCGAGAGGTCTCTACCAGAGAGACCAAAGGAGAGAAAAAGTCGACCTGCGACGGGTCTCTACCAGAGAGACCAAAAGAAAGAGTATTCGGCAAAGCCCAAGAGCTTGTGGTTACGGTTCAAGACGTGGTTGACGTGATCCGTGAGTGGTCCACGATCATGATCGAGAGGCGGTGCAGAGCCAAGAATTCGAAGCCACCGCCACGCGACTGCCAGAACAAACGGGAGGGAGAGGGCAACAGAACTATAGTATTTAACATCGGAGAAATAGAACGTTAGGAGGGATGTAGCTAAGATTCAGTGTTTAATCGTTTTTCTAGTACGTGTACTGCGGCGTTTAGACTGGACCAACCGCTCCCCTTCGTCCCGTTTGCGTTTGACGCCACTGGGACTAGCACCAGCGGAACCAGGACCGTGGGCCTCTTGTTCCGCTCGGGGAACCACAACTGCTGCTTTCACACGCTCTCTCCAATAACTCGTGCTCCCATTACCGCCACCGATTTGGAAGTTGGACTTTGCAGCGTCGTTTTCGGGCCACCCCGCGGAGCCGATAGCCATATCGAAGGCAGCGAGAAGAGATTCGTGAGTGGCAGGAGTGTTCTGGTCTGTGTTTTGAGTGTAAAAGATTGTATTCAAAGCGTCAACTAGGGCCGTAAGAGGAGGGTTGTTCCGGATAGGTAAACGAGGGCCGCCAAAACCCATATTGGTCAACCAACTTGACTTCTGCTGAAAGACTTCGTAAGCCTCGCCGTCGAACACCCTGGGACACGCATTGGAGCCCTCCGGATGGTTGTGTTCGGCGTGCCGCAGAAGTAGCCAAACCAAAAGCCAGTAAAAGCTTTCAAGATCGTGCTCATTTGAATGTTTGTACACCTCGCCCGGTTTCATGTCACTCATATAGACGAGTGAAGTGAGTGACATGAAAGGATACGTTCCCTGTCCAGGCGCCTGAGTTGTTGTGCGTGACATAGACGGGTGGAACAGGGCCGCTTACAGTTATATCTTTCATATCCTTGTCGATTTCTTCCAAATGGAAGTCAGGATGCAACGACTTGAATCGCGCCAATCCGTCTTCAGTAAACTCGCTGTAATCGAAATCAAGCAGGAAGCCTGGTCCATCCTCGCCAATGAGGACGTTACCGGCGCTGATATCGCGGTGGAGAACACCGGCCGTAAACGCGGATAGATGGCCTGTATGCGAAAATATCAGACAACAACTCAAGAAAGCGAAAATGACATACCAGCGATGGCGTTCCGCAGGGCCTGTACCAGTTCCTTCGTGGAGTGGAACTTGTCCAGAGTGAAGCCAACGGGCGTGAAGAGGGACCGGTCGTGGCAACGATCCAGAAGTGTATCTCCACCGCGCAACGCAGCCGTTATTGTTTTGTGCTCGGGATGAAGCTTCGATAAGTCGATGCTTCCGAGACAGGTAGCCAATCCGCTCATTTTGCCGTCGATGTTGTCGCCTTCAGCTCGCGTTTCGCCGTGACTCTGTATGACGTCGTAGAAGTGGGACTCGGGCCTGCGGTACGCCTCGCGCCAAGCATCCTTAAGGAGTGAGTTAGCCTCGAGGTAAACACCTGCGATGGGGGACTACCTTCATAGCAAACATCCGATCCTCGCCCTCGATTAAAACGCGCTCGACGCGCGTCCCCCTCCCAAATAATCCTGCGGACTGGAAGATAGGGGCTCCGACCGTGAAAGCCCTCGTATCTTTCCCATTGAAAATAACCTTGGCCCAGCGACTCCGCGTTGTGGCTTCTTCAAACGTCATAGATTTGTACTGCGGGAGCTTTTGAAGCTGTTCGTACATCTTCACTTTTTCGTCTTTGGTGGGAGTGGAAACGGTGGAATCGTGGCCCAGGAGCCGTCCGCCCTTGGCGCCATTATACAGCCTCCAGTAGAACTCGGGGAAGATTCGTTCCTTCGTAGTCCAGTCAAAGGGGTCTGAAACAATGTATCCGGAGCGGTCTACGCGGAAGAGGCGCGCGTTATTGCGGAATACGCTCACGACGAACACGTAGCAGTTGCCGGATGCCATGAGGATGCAGCGTGCGTTTTTCAGCAGCTGAACGAGATTCTCGAGCTGGCCAGACTTGATTCCTCCCTGCGCGTCGAAGGGGTCGTCCTTCACCTTGAACTCAATCACCGTCCCAACATGATGCCACTCCCAAACTTTGGGGGGCTCGACTCCAGGAAGCGGTGAAGAGACATCTGGGCGCAAATCATGGTCTGTGGGGTGAAGGCGCTTGAACGTAATTCCGGACGTGTTTTCGAACGCGGGTTTAGTGGAGGATGGCAAATGTTCGGAAATCTTCCGAGCGTATTTAACCTAGGGTTCCCAAATCAGTTTCGCACAACATTTGCTTAATAGAGGATGCTCACAAACGTAGGATACATCTTGAGTTCGATCATGTTCGTCTTGATAACTTTCGCCGCCTTCTCGAGTTGAACTCTACATTTCTTGACGATTTCGGTGATTTGTGCTGGAGTAGGTGTACGGTCTCCAGCCATGTACAAGGAGAAGAATTCTTCGACAGAGACCGCGCGAGAGTACCCATCAATCATGCCGTGTTTCCAGAGGTTCATTTGGACAGGATTATCCTGCCTTCCAACCTCTGCGCTGAGCGCGCACTGCGAATGACTATTCGTTTTCGACTTGCGCGGCATGCTTCCCTGCAGGGAGCTTCCAGAGAAGTACAGCTGAGACACTTGAAGCTTCCAGGAGGAGATGGCAGCTAGTAGAAATAAAGAAAGACGCGTATACTGACCAGGATTTATGCTAACAAGGCCAGGCTAGGCCACCAAAGTTCAATTGAGGCAAGTGCAACTTCAAGTGGCGCGTGATGGCGAAGGCGAGAGAAAGGTTTCGGTGCAAGACACGATCAGTCACATCATGATTCGGTGACGCGTGACGAACCCGCCGCAAGCCACCGCTCTGACTCACTGATCAAATCCTTCAATAACCGTCATGCTCTTGGCAGCACCATCGCAGCCTCTCGAATCGAACGATATTAAAGGTCTCATTGACGCGACTGAGTCGGAAATCCGCCGCCTCACGTCTCAAATATGCGAACTGACATCAGCGCTCCAAAAGGAGCGCAGTACGCTCGCGGGACTATGGCTGATGGTTACGCCGATAGGCAAGGTTCCGACCGAGATTTTGGTGGAGATTTTCATGCACTCGGCTCAAGCCGCCCTCTCCGAGTCGCTTGAAAACTTCGACACTCCGATTGGACCTTGCCATCCAACACGCCAAATACTACTCCTCTGTAATGTCTGTCCATATTGGAGGCAGATAATTATCAATACACCGCGGCTGTGGAACGTCGGCGTCATTGACGTGCGACTGCCCACTAGAAAATACGATGGCGCAGCAGCCATATTTGGGCTAGAAACAGTCCTTAAACGCTCCGCCCCTCTCCCAATCTCGGTTTCCTTTACCAAGGATGTCGGAGCTTTCCCAGTATTTGACACTCGGGTTATAGAACCTGTCATCCAGGCCGTCGCCCTCACCGCCCACCGGTGGAAGTCACTCACAGTCGATTCTTTCGCGTCCAGACCATTGGCCTCGCTTCCCGGAGGAACATTCCATGCTCTCGAAAGCCTTGATCTGCGGTACGAAACCTATGCACATACTTTTCCCATCAGCACCTTCTTCCCCGCGCCACAGCTGCGACGCCTCGCGCTGTCTATAGAAGGAGAATCTTCCGATTAATACTCATGCCTTGGGCGCAGCTCACCGATCTCAAACTGGAGCACTTATCGTTATCATGTTGCCTCCGAATTTTGCTACAATGTCCCCAGCTGGTGTCCGCAGAGTTCATAACCAGCGAGTGGGATTTCGACAATGACGCAGAAGTGCCAACGACGGTTCTCCCCATTCTCGAGACATTAAAGATGCGGTTTGATGCGGGCAGCCACGACGATGGCCATGTCGAACCCTTTTTTGAACCGTTGACCCTCCCTATATTGCATACTCTCGACCTGACATTTGACCCTTCACCCGGTGTGGTCTGGTCCACCAACGAATTCTCCGCTTTCCAGCGCGGCTCCCCACACATCACACATATCGCTCTGAAGAACTGTCCTATCACGTCCGCCGAGCTGACCAGTCTTCTGCAACTGGCACCAGCAGCCACGACACTCAACCTCAAATACTGCTTGCAATGTATCGATGACGAGTTCATGAGGGTGTTGACATGCGACGCCGATGGCAGGACTGAGCCGCTAGCACCACAGCTACGGCAGCTGGACTGGGATGGGGTCGGATACCACTTTTCGGATCAACGTTTGGAAGCAGCTATCAGGTCACGTTGGTGGACGGATACAAAGGAGCGCGATTTCGTTCGGCTGGAAAAGGTTTCTATTTCGCGTTATAGCGGAGACTCGATGAGCGGCGAGTTCATAGACAGGATGAAGGACCTCGTGGAGCAAGGCCTTGACCTTACTTCAGAGTTTCCAGAATATTAGATAACGGAATAGGATGGTTAAGCTCAGTGTACCGTTAGTGTATGGTAGGAACATGAATAGCAAATTATCTATGCGCCTCGGCCCTCAGTTCGAGTAGCTTTCTGCTTGATATCGTATGCTTTCGCTCCTTGACCCCAGGTGTTACTCCCCTTTCCCCAATCATCTCGCACGCCCCAGATATGGTCGGCCTTCAGCCGCGGGGCAGTTGGTCTTACTTCCCGCTTCATCCCATCATTTAGTGGCAAATATGCTGCTTCAGCAGCAAAATCGGTCGATTCCTTGAGACAGTGGTCGGCATTCCTGGAACGGGCATGCGACTCTTCAATATAACGAGCGCTTCTTTCCCAAGTACGATCTCTGTCAGCTAACGGAACCCAGTGAACATCGCGACAGTAAGCGGGACTTGTCATCTCGATCAATCGCGAAAGTGCGCGTTTGAATGCGAACTGTTCTTCTTCACCTGGGTATGTGTCGTCGCATTGAGACAAAATTTGGCCTGAAAAACGCACCAGAAAAGATCGACAGCGTGTCCAAAGCTACCGCTTTTGGGGGTGCTTCAAAGTTTTGAGACATTTCAGGGCTGTCGTACGCAGAAACGTTCGGGCGATAACCGCCTCGTGTCTCGCCAACGGACTCTGCCAACATCACGTCTAAGCTCTCGTCTGGCGGTGCATCCGGGAAAAAAAGCTCCTCGGGTTTCGCTTCAGCTAAACAAACCGCCCGGCACCGTGCCTCGTACAAAGCATCGATAAGGAATATGAACCGGCGGGCTTGATCCTTAGCCGCCAGCTTGAGGATGGGGATGTTCGAGATACCGATGGTATGGAAACGAGCAGCCAGGGTCAGATAATCCGCTGGACCCAACGATTCGTCGCAAAGTTCGCGGAACGTAAACTGGCCGACTCCACCCGAGGACCAAGGTACCCGCACGCTTCTACCGAATACGCTCAACTCCTGGTCTCGCTCTTCTAGAATAAATTCAACTTCGACTGGACATAAGTCAGAAAACATCCGACAAACCTAATTCGTCGCGAGAAAAGCTCTTCAGGAGCGGTAAAAACCGCTCCTCTTGTCCAAAGAGCAGCCACGTTCGGCCCACCTCATCGATCCCACTGTAGTCGTGCTGTCTCCAATCACGCTCGGATCGCATGGTTAAAAACAGGGCAGCGGACTTTGAGGGCCTCGACAAACGGCTCAAGGCGTTCTCTCTGAACTCCGTGCTTGTAAATATCATCTGGAATTTTATTCGAGGTTCCGACGATAACACCACCCATTCTCCAGTACCAGGACAAGACATCGGCTAGAAGCGTAGCGCTCGAAATATCGAGCAGTTGAAGTTCATCAAATACAAGGAGCCAGTGATGAAGAAAAAGCCTACGGGCGACGGAAAAGGCAATAGTCGGAGTCGTTTTGAAAGGATCCGATGCATGCCGACGCCAAAGAAGGGGAAGACTCCCGGTTTTTACAAGCTGGCGCCATTTATCGCGGATGTTGCCATTCCAGGGTCCAAGTTCACTTTCGCTCGATGTCCGGTTCAAGTGGGAATCTGCCATTCTGCGCTGTGTTTCTTCCCAGACACCGCGGTATATCTCTAGAACGAGTTGGTTATAATGCTTTCTCGTCTTGTGAGGTGTTGGGATGCAAGAAAGCCAAAGATCGACGAGAAAGCTCTTCCCAGAGCCAGGGGGGCCAGTTAACAACAGACCCTAAGAAAATTTGTCGGCGCACTCTGTACTTTAGGCGACCGAACGCATACCTTAGGGGTGTTGAGTTCGGCTAATTCATCGGCATGACTCCTCAAAGAAACGAGGGCACGAGAGTTTACATTTGATTCATACTCGGGTAAGGTGTCATCTGTCCACCAAGCGGATGACCTCTCAGGGCTGTCGAGGAGATGCGGGGCCACCATTGCCGGAGAATAATCTACGAGTTCTTTCTGCAGCCTCCTCAACTGCAGTCGATTAGATTCCGATCGAATGCAACATACACAACCTACCTGCATTATGACACGGATCTGATCCACATCGTACTCTATTCTTCCCGTAGCAACCATCCCACGATATCTCTCCAGTAGATCCGTCTGTTGGGGCAGTGAAGTCGAATATCGAGCAGCGCCGGAGGAGCGCGAGGTGTAATAAGAATAATCCCAGGGCTTTGCGAATAAATGGATGTTGGCCGTTGAAACTTCTCCCAGCTGCATCCTGCGCTGACTAACAGTTGACTTTCCGACCTTCGAATGATAGCGTTGGCATTGGATGTGGCTCCGAGACCACAGGAACGAGAGTTGAGCATCAAATCGGAGAACCATGCATGTGGTTAGAAGAGGCCTGCGCTACGGGTAGATACTCAGTTGGTAGATGGGTGTCGAAGCCTGAGGAGAGAAAGCTTGATGTGATTCGTGCGAAATTGATTTGTGCGCAGTGATATCCCCATCCAGCGGATCAGAAATATCAAGCCAAAAGGAGTAGTCTCTTTTTCGGAAATTTGGAGGTAAAGGACCTCCGCAGTAATATATCCTCCTCCTCCCCAAAATGCGTGAAATATTAAACCGTCTCCCAATTCACGATTTCTTTGTCGCCTTTCATATAAAATTTTCTTCCGGGCGCATTTACAAAATGTTCTACAGTTTGCAAATTCCAAAAGAAGACCGATGGCTTCTACTATTCCAATTCCGAATATTTAATCCCGATATCCATGTCCCACAACTGCTTCTGGATATTTCGCTGATACCAAACACAAAAAATCTACAAAATTCGCGTAATGCGGATCGGAAGGGCTTTGTTGCCGTTCGGAACGGTTGGCATGAGAGAGTTCATGAATCGCGGCCGGATATCCAACCCGCTATCCGGTTTTGTAAACTCGAACTTGCCAATTAGTTCACAGAAGATGATTTGCATCTCCAATATCCTTGACCCGACACAAAATCAACAATACAACATTTGCATGGACAGAACAGTACTCACGCAAATCGCCACCTATGGTCGTGTTTTATTTTAAGCATGCCGAGTTGAGTTAGGAAAATTACGGCCCTTACCCAAGACATATTCGCGGACCACCGAAAAAGTTTAGACTATGTGTCGAGTCAATCACAAATACGAGGACATGGACTGATTGACAGACAGATTGGCATACGGACTGACGGTTTCGCCTTGATAAGGGGTTCCAGCCAGCCAACGAGACGGATCGAATTTGTGCGTGTCCTTTCCCCAGTGCGGGTCGAGTCTATTAAATGAACCAACGCATCAGCTAATTAAATAATCTCGCCAGAATGGCCTGCCTACCTCTGGTATGATGTGGCGGCCACTGAAACAAGCTGGCCTTTCAGAACAGGTATCTGATTTATGAGCACTCCCGTCGAAGTGGTGATACTCTGCCCAAGGGGAATAATCGAATCTTTCACAGCGACACGATCCATCAGCGGCATAGCTGGGTAGAGCCGAAGAGTTTCCTAGGACGAGAACAATAGTTGATTCACATCCTTAGATTGATTAGGTTTTCCAAAGCTCACCTTGATGAACCCATTTAACAGTGGCATGCTGTCGTATGCAACATTTTTAATGCCCGCCCCCAGAGCAGAGTGTATTTCGGCGCGGAGTTTATCTTGAAACTCAAGGTTCTTTGCGAGTTCCATCAGTCCAAATCCAAGAGAATTTGCCTGTAAAAGGGAATGGTCAGCATATGCGAATAAGGGGAAGTCAGACCTGTCCAGCGATTAAAATGATGCAAGTCTGGGCGACAACATCATCTTCGCTCAACTCCTTTTTCACTTTACCAGATGCGTCGGGATGCACTGTCAAGGTACGTTGTCAGCGGAATTCTAAGGTTATACTAGGGATAATTTACGTAGAAGACTGAAAAGGTCGTTGTTGATCTCCCCTTGTTTCGCGGCATCCACCTTTTCCCGCACGATTCGACCACCAATTTTATTCGCGAGGTCTTGGCCCTTGCGGAGGGTGCCAAAGACCGCGATCAGCAGATGTTTCGCCGCTTGCCAAAGCCATGGAGGCAAGGATGTCAATATAGCGTCCCCAAGAATTTGGGATTTGGATGTACTGGCTGAGAGCGAGCTGACAGAAAAATAAAAATAAGTCTGTCAAGTAGTAATACTTTGATGATGATCACTCACACCACCTGGATGTTATTTGTGACAAAATCTTCGCCTAGATCTTGAAGAGGATGACCGAGAATGGCTTCCAGGCAAAGTCAGGGAAATCCTGAATTAGAGATATTGAACCACAGACCTTCACTGACAGCGCCGAGAGTCGCAGTACTTAGGACTGGGCAAATATTAGTCACCGCCGAAGGGGAGGCTTCAAACTGCTCCGCAATCTGCAAAGAGAGACATTAAAACAAGAAAAAAACAGATGCCCCAACATCCGCACCATCTCTGCCACCTTCTTGAACACCGGTTGATAATTGCGTACAGCGGCAGCAGTAAACGCCGGGTTCAGCGCGGAACGGAGTCGGCGGTGCTCATTTCCTAGGGCAACCACTAGCATCAATACACTGGTTCCATCTAGCAATGGAAACGGAAACATGCCTTTGACGATGATGACACTTTTGTCGCCAAATAATATTGCCCCCAGATTGTCCGTGACCGGTCCACGCTCGAAATTTGGACTGTTTATGATGTATTGCAACGCGAGTGGATCAGACACCATGAGGCGATCTTGCTGCAGAAATATGAACACCACAAATCAAAGAATCAGTTGGAAGGAAGTCACCCCTAAACATCCTTTCAACCGATAGACGGTCCCGTACAACTTCTGCCAGTCGAATTCGTAGTCACCGTATCGTGGGGATAGTAATAACTGCAGCATATGTCCTGCCAGTTTCGGCATTATTGGTATGGAGATGTGCGGAATGAGAGAAAGGGCACGCTACCGTATATAACTGACGGGGATGGCGGTCCTGCAATATTTCGGATTGTGCTCTTTGGTTGGAAAAGCAAATACAAGGCCACAGTCGAGACCGAGACCAGAGCAGTGGCGTAGAGTGTGGATTCCATGAGGTGTTTGTTTGAATGATATCGTCTTAGGGATGTGGGTGAAGCAACTGAGTGATTTGACGAACTCCTCCACCTTTATGCACCTGTCGCAATCTAACAGAGTCGGGCCGAGTCTTCCTACCTCCGACAGTTTGCCAGGTAATGATGTAGCTCTCTTCCGGGCGCCCATAATTGACAGACGTGGTGTAGATCGGGAGGTTTGGCTATTCCGGTTCAAGGCGGGTCCACAAAAGAAGAAGAAAAAAGGAGGAATTTAATTAGATCAATGCAAGCAGGTCGGCTGAGAGGAGACACCACACATGCTATGTGCAATCGAGAATTTGGATGCGCGATTTGGAGAATTTGACTGCGAAAATCACGAAATGGTCGAGGTTGCTCTTGACATTGACGGGTTACACCCTGTTCATTCTGTGTGCTCTGTGCTCTCGGCATGGTGTAGGATAAATTTATTTTGCCTTCACAGTTGCGGCGCCGGCTGTCCCGGCAGAAACCAAAACGGTAAGATAGTGATCCTAGTAGAAGATAATCAATACAAGTTTTTGTGATCATCACAGTCAATTTGGTGCAGTATACAAATAGAAGGGGTCGAACTGCATTGAAAGCGACACGGCGGACCCGCGCGGTCTCAAATATTCCCAGTGTCTTGCCATATGGCCATCAAATGGGCATCCACGGTGGCCGAGGCCGAACAACCGTGTGCGATGTTTTGTCGTTGATTGCATTGATTTTAGAAAGTTAAACATCATTCGAACCACGCCGACGCACAAGCACTCTCTATTAATAATAGTGTCCGCAGTACCTCAACCTTGGGAAAGCCTCAGGCGAGAACGCGGCCCTACGCCACTGCCCTGCGCTGCCAGTGAAGCCGAAAAGGACGCAACTTGAAAAACCTACATCTGCAGAGCAACGTGATCTAAAATGAAATGGGCAGCGACGAAAATATATCCGCGTTTCCGAAGGGTGGCAGCGCACTGGCAGCGCAGGGCAGCGGCGTAGGGCCGCGTTCTCGCCTGAGGCTTTCCCCAGGTTGAGGTACTGTGGACACTCTTATTAATAGAGGGTGCTTGTGCGTCGGCGTGGTTCGAATGATGTTTAACTTTCTAAAATTAATGCAATCAGCGACAAAACATCCACGAATGCCGACAAACGCTGGATCTGACGTGCGGGTTGTCGATGCGGATGAGGTTGGCGACAGATCGTGATAGTGGTCGACGTGCTCCACCAGTTCACCTTCGACTGATCCATGGTAATAGCTAAAGGAGGAAAGAAGAAGGCCTATTAACCTAATCGACGTCAAGTCGGAGACAAGCAGCAGGTGATGCGTGATGGCCGGGTTGCTTGAATAAGGCTGGTTTGGTCACGAGCAAAGTTCTTAAAGCAATCATTTGAGCGGCATCGGAGAGCCTTTCGGTCTCAATGATACCCAGAGTTCGCATGCATAATTGACTGAACAGTTCCCTCTCTCGTTTGGAATTGTATTTTGCCTTGCGGCGGTGGATCGGCATCCGAGTTGATTGACGTGATCCGCAAGCAGTGCCGACGCGGCAAGTTGATGCTCGCACTGATGCTCAGTCTTCAGTAGTTATAAAAAAACATCTGAGAGACCACGGCTATTACGCTGTTGAGAAGTGAGAGTGCGCTTCGAGCGAATGCGGACTGTGTAGAGATAAGGAGCCTTGGCTGCCTTGATTCGATTTTTCTTTTTCGGTCGGGTCTCTGACAGTACAGAGAAGATCCTTACTGGTTGTCCCGTATATTCACTGCCACAGAAATGTACAAGTTCGAACTGATTGAAAGTGAGTCAAGATACAAAAAGTTGAACTATGGTCAAATTGTCCACCATTCCAGGTGAGTAGAGCTATTAGATGCCGCCATATATAAGGCCTCAATTTCGCAAACAGCGCTCTGCCTGATCTTCTCTCAATATTGTCGGTAATTTGAAGTCGGGCTAACTTCTGCTGCATCTGCCGGTGAGGCGCGGTATTTCCTGTCCGACTTGATCGGAGGTATTAGTTTAAATGGACCCACACCAACCCACACCACGCGGCCATTTCATTGTCATTCGAATTTCAGCGTGAGGACGGCTTGTAATCTTGACCAGAATATGCCTGTCGCCTTCATTACTGGCTGCTCCAACGGCGGGATTGGTGCTGCACTGTAGGTTGGTTCCTGCCTTATGGCTCTTGACTAAAACTCTACCAGATGTAGATGTCTTCTTGCCAAAGGGTTTATCGTATACGCTACGGCTCGCTCCGTGGAGGCCATGTCAGATCTTACCCACGAAAGCGTTAGAAAGCTCGCCGTGGATGTGACGGACAATGTATCTGTTGCAAACGGGATCAAGCAGGTTTACGCCGAAACGGAAGGCATCGACCTCCTCATCTCAAATGCTGGATACTCCCACATTGGCAAGATCTAGTCCGATATTTAATATCCCCTTGACTGACTAGAATCACATCAGGCCCCCTGCTGGACACCCCATTCGAAGAAGGGTTGAAGATGATCCAAACAAACTTCTTCGGATTTGTGCGGCTCGTCAAAAATGTGGTGCCTCTTATGGCGAAGCGAAAGAAGGGCACAGTTGTTGCGATCGGTTCAATTCTGGGTGAACTTGCCACTCCTTTCCAGGGATTCTACAATGCCAGCAAAGCCGCACTGCATTCTTACACCGAGACACTCCGCATGGAATGCCAGCCTTTGAACGTGAAAGTTGTGCTAGTCGCGCCGGGGTCAATCAAAAGCAATATTTCCGTTGTAAGTCAGACCGAACCTCATTATCAAGGAGGCTCAGATTCTTCCAGAAATCTGCATACACCGTCCCCGAGGATTCATTCTACAAGGCATTCGAAAAACAAATCAAACATGTTATGTATGCCTTTCAAATTGCGGAAGCCTTGCCAGCTCTGAACTTCTTTTCAGGTACCAGAGTCAGACCAAGGATTTTGGCGTGATGGACACAAATGAATTTGCCACTACCGTCGTCAGAAAGATTACCGCCCCGAAGCCTCCACAATATCTCACTTTGGGCGGATTTGCAACCCAATGGAAGATACTAAAGTGGCTCCCCCGTACAGTCGCTGAGGCCCTGATCTGGTGGCTGGCGCAAAAAGAGCCCAAACCTGGATCTTATGGACCTATGTAGTGCCCCTTGTCGCTGTGTTACTTCAGAAAAGTCCGATATGATTTGCACATTTCAAGCTGCCAATGGTAACAAAAATCCTGCTAGTAATACAGCGGCTCGTATAAGTAATTTGGTACAGGCCAAAAACAAATCTTGCGTGCTTTAATTTTTTGAGTTATTGCTGTTTACCATGTGCCATGTAGTTGAACAAAAGTCTGGCACTGATCGGACTCGGGGATAACCGCGAATTATTGATCCGTGACGGCATTCAGCGTTTTGCGGAGTTTTGCGGTTTGTGAACGTAATGTCACGACTATGACGGTCTCGGCGACCACAAATATTATCAACGGCGACTCGACACGACTTCTTGATTTCCTGGACCCACAGATTGTGAGTCACTCTTTCCGTCGTCTCATGCACATGGCTGCGTCAAAGAGAGCAATTCGTGACGAAAAACTAGAGACGGAAGCGAAAAATGGCCCCCATCTAGCCATAGCCGACCAGGCCGTCTTTTTACGATCCACTGCCCGCGAAATTAGCGCTAATATTGAGCGAAGGGTGTGGACAGCGTCCCAAGTGCTGGAAGCATTCATCGCACAATCCCTTGTTGCGCATTCGGCGACGAACTGTATTACGGAAGGTATATCCGAGTCTGAGTTCTTGGAAATCAACACCACTAATTGAAACGCCTCTTGCTACAGTCTTGTTTGATTATGCCCGGGAGATGGCAAAAGAATTGGATATCGAATTCAAGAAAACAAATCGCCTTAAAGGTCCTCTCCATGGGGTACCAATCAGCGTGAAAGTGCGTATTTGCCCGGTTATTATTTGTTCCTTCTGACGACAATATGCTTAGGATCAATGTTGGTTGAAATTCATTCTATTCAATGACGAGAGTTAACAACGAAAAGATAACATTGAAGGCTTCGATACAACTATCGGCTTTACGGCGTGTATCAATAAACCTGCTCAATTTACTGCGGACGTAAGAGATTTTTTTCTAAGCTTCACCATACATAAAGTTGATATTCTGCGGTCTAGTTCGTTCAGACGATGATGGATGCCGGAGCCGTCCCATTCGTCAAGACAAATGTTCCGCAGACTATGTATGCATACGAGTGCAGCAACCCGCTTTGGGGCCGAACTTGCAACCCTTACAACACAGCCTACTCCTCCGGAGGAAGTTCCGGTGGGGAGGCATGTATGCTATCTCTGGATGCCTCAATTATAGGTTTGGGATCCGACATTGGAGGCAGTTTGCGAATTCCTGCCGCGTATTGCGGCGTATATTCCCTCAAACCAGGAATCGGGCGCGTTTCCGACTACGGAGCAAAGGGTAAGCGAACCAATCCTCTCACCAGGATACTGTTCACTTTGGACCTCATCATAGTCTTTCCCCGGATTTGATGGGATTAAAAGTGTTTGCGGCCCAATGGCGCGGTGAGTAAAGAATTAAACATGTTGTTATATGGGACTGGATCATTTCTTTTCCAGATGCATGGATGATCTCGAGTTGGCTTGTCGGATATCTTTCGGTGCTCCGGGGGCCTACAACGATCACTCGCCTGTTCCGTTCCGGGACGTGAACTTGCCAAAGAAGTTACGCTTTGGATACTATACGAGTGGTAAGCCTGATCAATGCCACATTCACATTAATTTTTACTGCAATTGTTCTAGACGGCATCATGAAGGCGTCCCCGGCGTGTATACGGGCAGTGGAGCAGACAATAGACGCCTTGAAATTGGCCGGTCACGAATGTATTGAACTTGATCAGCGTGCGTTCACCTTCCGTGCAATATTGATAGTCAATTTCCACTCGCAGACCTGACACCGGAAATATTGAAACTTTATCTCGTCCTTACTTCAGCTGACGGCTATAAAACTTTGCTGAGGGAGAAGGGCTCTGACCCACTGGTACGTCTTGATATCTTTTATTTCTTCAAAGAAGTTGACACCGCTTGCACGTAGGATCCTAGTCTCTCAGTCTTGACGCTTGGTCCTAAAGTTCCACGTACGAGATTTAGCCCGGGTCGAGACTAATGATTTATTTCAATATCAGAATTCCTCCGTGATGTTGTGGCATGGGCCATCGACAAGTTTGTCGGCGATAAGATAATGAGCGACGTATTGCACCTAAGTGGATCATGCAGTGTCGAGGAGTATCATACTGCATGCTTTAACCGCAACAAAATCAAGAAGACATTCTACCAGGAGGTGAGCAAATTCCACTAGAAGCGAAGGGTAGAGCCTCACTATCTTGGCCAGTTTTTGGCATAAGCACAACCTCGACGGTATCATCACGCATATACACGCATCCCCTCAAACTATGCACGGGTGAAAATCTATATATATTATATGTAAAGTGCACTTACCTGAAAATATTCTACCAGCGGCTCGAATAAGCTGTCAATCATGTCGGCTACCGCGCTCACCTACAACCTTGTCGACAGTCCTTGTGGTGTTGTACCCGTAACGCGTGTCAACGCTGCCATGGACGTAATTACAGATGAGTGGAAAAATGCCCCCGACCACGGCTCCTCGATGTGCGAAAACGAACTTTATTTTAAAGAGTTCAAAGAAAAGAAACCCTTGTACGACCCTGCTGCGATGGATGGCATGCCGATTGGGGTTCAGATCGCTGGAAAGATTTGGGAGGATGAGAAAGTGCTTGCAATGATGAGAGTGGTCGACGACGCCTTGGGGAAAGAGAGGGGATTTGGACCGGGCTCCTGGGAGCAGCGGTTGAAGAATAGGGACCGAACGGCATAGACTACTGCGGGCGATTCAACTTGTGGTTGTATTCCCACCGACAGCCGTGCACAATTAAATACCAGCATTATATGAAACTTGCACTGAGAGTCTGAGATAACCTCTGGACATCGAAAACGGGTTTGGGCAACGCAATCATCGCGGTAACCCACCTTAAAATTTAACTTGGCCTCAAAATCCACCCCAAATATTATCTTATGCTCTTACCTAGAGATCATCGAGATAATGAGCATTTTAGACTTTCTATGCGTTTTTCGCCCGAGATTTTGAGCGAAGAATATATATATTGTTCGTGGTGAATTGGCGTGGGATGATTGGACCTCGGAAATGATCGTCCCCATCCAGACGCGGTTCCGCTTTTCACAGATCGGATACCCCTTGGCCAGACGCCAGCGCCTCAGCGTCCCAGCCCGTTGCCAGGATTTGAGCTCTGAAAGCACATTATTTGACATCCAGGAGTCGACCACGTCTCGACTCGGACTCGGAATATCTTCACGAACGCGTGCGCCGTGGTCAACTTCCCCAACCTCTTCTGCGAAGCTGGGTATCTACTAGAAAAACTTGCGACTGATATTTCGACAAATAGTATTTCAACAAAAACATGGTACTGTTAGCAACAAGCACCCCTCTGTATCTCATCTTCCCCGCCCTCAATTTAGCCATTCCTTCCTCCACTCCGCTCTTCGTCATCGGGAAGTGTTCCAGCATAGGCTTTACCCCGTGCCGTGCCGCGAAGTCCAACATCTTCTTGTGAACTGAGCGTGCGGCTACGGCCGTTCCTTGGATCGTTATGCCCTTCACGAGGACGGGGAATGTCGGCATATCAAAGTTTCCGAAATTGACGGTCAATGGATAAATGGTTCCTGTCGGCTTTATGATGTTCAAGTATCTGGTCAAAAACTCCGAGTCAGCTATGGCACCCTCAATTGTTGCTTGAATTACTCACAGATTCCAGTCAGGCAAGGAGTTCGTGGTGACAATAAGATGGTCGAGAGGCTTTCCGATTTTTAGCTCCTTGAGACCGTTCGTCGCGTAGAATTCTGTCGCGCCGAGATGTACCGCCTGCTCGTGCTTCGAGTCCGTGTTGGAGAATACGATCACGCTCGCACCCATTTTCGCGAGGAATTGGATCGCGAGGTGTCCAAGGCCACCGACACCGACGACTCCGACCCTGTCTGTGGAGTGGATGTTGTAGGTCTCGATGACGTTGAACACGGTCGCACCGCCGCACATGAGCGGGGCAGCAGCATCGGGCGGGAGGCCTTCCGGAACGTGGAACACAAACGACGCGTCCCAGATCGCGTGCGACCCAAACGAGCCCTGATGAAAGTTGTGAACGCCATAACTACCCGGCATCAGGTTTGTCAAAAACAGTTCATACGACTGCAAAATTCAACGCACTATTCCCGGTTTTGACAATATTGGTCTTGGCCTAATACCAGATATTTAGCAACCATGTAATCGGGCATCAGCGTCAACTCACCGAGCAAACACTGGTCGCAGGTCCCGCACGTTTTGTGGGTATATCCCCACCCAACGAGGTCCCCGACCTTGAATTCTTTGACGTCTGGTCCAACTTGCTGGACGGTCCCGACGCCTTCATGCCCGAGTACCATATCCGTCTGCCGGTAGTGCTCGTCGGTGCCGCATATTCCAGAGTGGGTGATCTTGATAAGAACTTGGTTCCCGGTCGGCAGCTCGCTGTGAGTAGTCGCTTGGACGATGCCGTCTGGGGATCCTTTGAATACAGTGATGTCTATGCCCATTGTGCTGGTGGGATGTGTGTTGACCGGTTTCGCGTTCGCCATCCTTATAAGCAATCCAGAGGAGTTCCTTTTCGGGTTCAGCGTAAAGCGACGACGTCATTGCATGAACATTCTTCACCGCCGCCTAAGCTATCATTAACACAGTGGTCGACGAGCAGCCCCTCCACTAAAATTGGCACTGTACGTGGGAGGATTCAGAAGCGCGCTCTTGTATTCTTTGACTTCCGACCCCAAATTTTTGCCAGAATTGGGACATTTTTTGAAAATGGGCGGCCCCATGAAACCCGGCAGACGCCTTGGCGTATGATAAGATTTGGAGCGCCAAAAATATACCAAGCCCCCAAGTTCTATTAATGATCAACGAAAGCGATAAGCCTTCCATGAAACCCGGCCAGCGCCCAAGAACCCAGGGAAGCAAATCGGGCCGGCATACGATCATCATTGTTTACTTTATTCGGGAAACCTCATTCATGCCCGGCGGAACTAATAGACGTGTGAGTCTGTTTATGAAGAAACACGACCAACCTTCACCGTCGGTTGTCTTTGACTGCCGTATCGTTGCCGTCTATGGCATACTAGTTGCTCAGCATGGGTGCAGCTCAGCACTCGCTATTTTCCCGGAGAGCGAGATATATAGTATCTTCGCCTCCGAGTTGGAACATGCATCGGAGTCTTTTGGGTGGGATGTGACTTTCGAGTCATGAGTACATTCCAACGCCTTGTACTCGAGTAGTGCAAAATATCATTATGCATTCCCTAAGGTAGTATTACTGTGAAATAAATTTATGCCAAGAAACACAACTATGCAGCAACAAGTACCCTCTATATCGCATCTTCCCCTCGCGCAGCCGCGCCATGCCCTCCTCGACGCCGTCCCTGGTCATCGGGAACCGCTCGATGACCGGTGCGATGTGATTCCGTGCCGCGAAATCAAGCATCTTCTTGTGTACGGAGCGCGCTGCGACGACCGTGCCCTGGATATTTATGCCCGCGAGCACGACCGGCATTATCGGGATGACCAGGTCGGTGAAGCTGATGGTGAGCGGGTAGATGGTGCTCTTCGGCTTCATGACGCTGAGGAATCTAAGTATCACAATTTTGTCAGTGTGGCGCCGAAAGCGATGCGCGAGAAAACGTACGGTCTCCAGTCGGGCAGGAAGTTCGTGGTGACAAGTAGGTGGTCGAGCTTGGCCATCTCGAATTTCGTGACGTCCTTTGTGGCGTGGAATTCGGTCGCGCCGAGGCGCAGCGCCTCCTCGCGCTTCGAGTCCGTGCTGGAGAAGACTACGACGTTCGCGCCCATCTTGGCGAGGAACTGGACTGCGAGGTGTCCCAGGCCACCGATGCCGACAACGCCGACGCGCTCCGTGGGACGAATGTTGTACGACTCGATCACTTCAAAAACGGTCGCGCCGCCGCACATGAGCGGGGCGGCGTGCTCCGGTGCGAGGCCGTCCGGAACCTTGAAGAGGAACGACGCGTCCCAAATAGCGTGCGAGCCAAAGGACCCTTGGTGGAAGTTATGTGTGCCATACTGCTCCCGGTTCGGGCAGTATTGGTCTTGGCCTGAAGTCCAGAAATCAGCAACACACTAAAAAATGGCGCAAGAAAGCGTACCAAGCAAACATTGCTCGCATTGGCCGCAAGTCTTGTGCGTGTATCCCCAGCCGACGATATCGCCGACTTTGAACTGGGAAACGCTCTCTCCGATCTGCTCGACCGTCCCAACACCTTCGTGTCCGAGCCCCATGTCAGCGTGCTTGTAGTGCTCGTCGGTGCCACAGATCCCGGAGTGTGTTATTTTGACGAGAACCTGGTTTCCCGTGGGCCCGTCATGGCGCGTTTTGGTCTCTACGATACCGTCGCCGGCAGAGCCCTTGAATACAGTGAATTCGATGCTCATGTTTTTTGTTGGTGAAGAATTTGAGGAGATTGGTGGTTATCCATTGCGATTTCTTGTATGTCTTTATAGCCAAGCAGCAGTCGACTGGATAATCTCGCGCCCGGGTCGGTCATCCACAGATGTTATTGCCTCAGCCAACGACCAGAAATTAGGAGAAATTAGAAGGGCTGAGTAATAGTTACCCGGTTAACCGATTTCCTGAATAATGCGGATAGCCGGCCCGGATCTACGTCTCTCCAACATCCATCAAAGTTGAAAACCTGCTCAATAATTCGGGGACGTCCCCGCCGCTGGCCGACCAACTTGAATCGACATCGCAATCGGTATCGATTGAACAACCTCCAAGACGTCTATAGTTTTATGTTGGAACAACACTTCAAATTGTATAAGTATTCTGTTGAAGGGACGATCCCTGCCACTGGGTTTTGCGAGGTTTTGCGGCTCGTTGAGATCCATCCAAGAACCATCCTTTTCACAGGCTCGTCATGCGAAATACCCATACTCCTACGATTTGGCTCGGGGAAGAGGAAACCAGAACGCTCCCACTTCCCCGAGACTCCCAGTAACCCAGAATTGCCGTCTTCCGAGCAGACTACCTCATTGTACCACAGGTTGGGAACAATATTCTATTTGAGTTAATTGGCGTTTGAATTGCCTCAAAATCTCGTCCTCCAGCGCTTCCCCGTGGCCAAATGGATGAGGTAAGTTTCTTATTTGTGGGGCGGCTTTCTCTTGTGCTAAATCGTTCGCAATTTAAACATTCTCGTATAGGCATACATAGTTCTTCGCTCGCGTGTCGCATGAAAAAGCTTCGGGATTATTTGCTATGCGCTTTATTTTGGTAATGTGCGAAGGGTACGAGTCGTTTGATGCATCACATTTTACTGCCCGCTCATTTTCAATCTCTAGTTGCATAACAGCAGGGCGGGTGTCCTAACTCGTGCGCAAGCGCGGTTCCTAATGATTCTACTACAGCTTCATGATTGTCTCCTCTGCTCGCGAGTGGAATAGACTCTACGTTGGCGATATTGGGGTGAGTGGGTTGATTATCAAGTTTCGCTTGATTAATTCGTTGTGCCGTGCGACGACAGTGGAACTTGTAAGCGCCTATATATATGCGCTACTGTACCGCATTCATGATATTTTGAACAGCTCAAATAATTTCGAGCTTCATAAGTTTTGGGACCCTTCCACATTAAAACCACGCAGTGCTTTATAGGACTTCAGAGAGAATTCGACAGAAAGACTCTTATGGCCGCCGAAGTCCCACGGTTGGATTTCAATGAACTCAACTCGGGCTGAATATTTGTTTGAGCCGGAGATCTACAGCCTTAATTAAATGGTGAGTTCGTCAAGGATAAATGGTTGTGAGAACATGCCGGGAACATGTTACAACTGGCAATTTTATTATGGGCCGACATCAGTACAATGTTGCAGGTGTTGGCTCGGCGGCCTACATTGCTAGGAGGAACCATGCCGTCTAAACTCTACAAGTGCGCCCGCTGCGCTACAAGCACTCCTCTGTATCGCATTTTGCCCTCGCGCAATTTTGCCATGCCTTCCTCCACACCGGCCTTCGTTAACGGGAAGCGCTCGATGAGCGGCTTGATTTTATGGCGGACTGCAAAGTCGAGCATCCTGCGGTGCACGGAGCGCGCGGCGACGAGGGACCCCTGGATATTAAGGCCCCGCGTAACAATCGGCAAGAAGGGGATCCTGAGCTCGCCGGACTCGCCTGTCAGGGGGAAGATGGTGCCCGTGGGTTTGATTATGCTGATGAATCTGGGGAGATTGTCAACGCAAGGCTCGTTAATTCGAGAGACGGAGCGCACAGCTTCCAGTTTGGCTGGGAGCTCGTCGTGATAACCAGGTGGTCAAGCAGGACCATCTCGAATTTCTCGACTCCCTTGGTCGCATGAAATTCGGTCGCGCCGAGGCGGATCGCCTCCTCGCGCTTCGAGTCCGTGCTGGAGAACACGACCACGCTCGCGCCCATCTTGGCGAGGAACTGAATCGCCAGATGGCCTAAACCACCGATTCCGACGACACCGACGCGGTCGGTAGGGCGGATATTGTACGACTCGATTACGTTGTAGACAGTCGCACCGCCGCACATGAGTGGGGCAGCATCTTCTGGGGTCATGCCCTCTGGAACCTTGAACAGGAATGAGGCATCCCAGATGGCGTGCGAGCCAAAGGAGCCCTGGTGGAAATTAGCCTTCCCGTAGCTTCAACCTGGATCAGGAATGTGTCGAAGAAGAGGAAATAAACGCACTACTCGCGGTTCGGGCAGTATTGATCTTTGCCAAGTTCGCATTGTTCACACTTCCCGCAGGTCTTGTGCGTGAACCCCCATCCGATGATGTCGCCGACCTTGAATTGCGAGACGCTCTCCCCAATCTGCTCCACCGTCCCGACACCCTCATGGCCCAACACCATGTCAGCGTGTTTATAGTGCTCGTCAGTCCCACATATCCCCGAGTGTGTAATTCTGACGAGGACCTGGTTTCCTGTCGGCGCGTCGTGGCGCGTCCTGCTCTCGACGATGGCGCCATTAGGGGAACCCTTGAATACGGTGAATTCGACGCTCATGCTGCCAGTGAGGAAAGTTGAAGAAAGACCAGGACCCTGGTCCCTATGATTCCTTGCCTTGAAAATGCCCGTTAAGTTTGCGTTAAGTTGACAGAAACTTAAACCTCGCGAGCGACGGTAACCGGGTCACTTAGTTGCCGTTCGGGTGATCGGCCCGGTGAGCGTAGGCCCCTAGCCACTCCGCCAATTCCCTGCTTTTCTTGTACCTGATTAAATACGCTCTTAATGCCTAACCACGATGATACCTGCGATGCCTATCTCACCTCCTCCTGCTGAATCCTGATTCTCTTCAAGTCTTCCAAGTCTCCTCCCTCACCGCCGCGCACTCGCCAAACTAAACATCGGGATCCCAGTCGAGGATGTTATCGAAGCCGTTTATCGCGAGGAAGAGGCCAAACGTGCCACATTGACCGCTCAAGCGACAAAACGCCGCGCCGCGCTATCCAAGCGTAATTCAACCCCCCAGTCCTTATATTCTCCCTGACAATGAACCTTCCAGTCGCTTTCTAGCCAGCCGAGGCTTCTAACGGCCTTGATGTTACCACGGTTTCCAAGTCCATATACCTAAGCCTACCACACCCATCAATGTTGATCCATTGGCGAAGGAACGCCGCCGTAGTCTTCTCGAGCTCACCAAAGAAGGTTTTCCCGACGGAAAGGTTCCAGATCCCTTCGCCCTAAGCTAGCTTGCTCTGTCCCAAGATGTCGCCGCCACCAAGCTGCCCGGTCAGCACATCAGTTCATATTCCATTCCTTCGAGGCTCTGGAAGCTAAATCTTTTTGCTTGCCATCGCAGGCTCTTAATACCCAATCGCCTCCAGCATCAAATTCAGCCCGTGTTGATAAACCCTCAGTTCGCGACACAATTTCCGCAGGCCTAGGAGCCAATCGAGTGAGCCGTTGGCATCCGTCTTTCCTCTACGACCCTTTGAGCTGCATGTCTGGGATCTGTTCCGTGTACAACGCACACCCTTTTGATTCTGCGGTGCTTGCGTTGTTAATGCGAGATTATACGGCGATACCTGCATGCGATACAGTAAGACATTCTTAGCACACAGCCGCATCTGCGGCTGACTCGGGGCTCGCAGAACGAGGACGAGTTGAACTGCTCCATGGTCGGAGTGCTCCCTGCACGACGAGGATGCTAACGCACGTTGCAGCTGGTTCGTTTCCGACAGGTTAAAGCGTGAATGCGAAATTTGACAAGAATTTCAAGTTGAATTTTGAACTCAGAGTTTTGGTTGAACATGGGTGCTATTTGCCGATCGGGGTGAGCGAGCCTGCGTTTAGATCTCTTGCTTGCCTTGAATGTTCAAGCTCATCGCGTTTCTCTACTCGTGGTCGTCCGAACGAGTTGCCGACTTTGGTTGAACTGTTGAATTGATTGATCTGACATCCACGGTTCTGCATCCGATATAGCTCATTGCTGCGGACGGAAGGATAATCCTGTACATATATATAGCCCGTTATGATAATTATGGATTGGCGGAGTGGTTCTGGTTGAGCGGCGAATTTGTTGGCTGTAGATTTTGTAACGTATACATTGTGAACGGATGTGTTTTTGAACTTCCCCCCCAAGTGTGGCATAGGTCTTTTCGTTTCTTCCTTTTTCGTTTATTTTATTTTTGGTTTAAAAAAAATGGATCTGGAGCGAGAGCTGCAAAGAGCTTCAGACCGCTGGTTGCCATGGTAATTTCCACTCTTGCCAAATCAATCCATGATGGACACGTCCTCTTTCGGCACTGGCAGCTTGCTGCTTTGGCCAAATGTGTTAAGCTTCGAATTCGAGTCAAGTTTGAAATCCGCTCTCTCTAGTCGTCTCAATCCCCAGCGAAGAGCGAGTCTCGGCCAGTCCTCACCATCTCAAGACAACTCCTTGAAGCTATGGCCAGGCAAGTCGTTCTGAAAGTTGTTCCGCTGCTTGTGCTGTAATGTCATGCAGCAGTTTCTGGTCAGAAAGTTCCCTCAATATACCTTTCTATGTCGGTGTGGCCTCCATAGTCACCTTATTATTGCACCTTTTTTGGGCGTCAAGACCCGGCCTCAAATTGCGTGCTCAATACTTCAAGACCGTGCCAACGGAGCCTGAGTACGCGCCAGAAGCACATTCAATCGCCGAACACATCGCCAGTCATGGGGGGACAACCATATTTTTGTTCAAGACTGCAAGATTGGTGGGCTGCCTCGTGCTGCTGAGCTTGTCTATTGTCTCGCTGGCATCAGAGGAGCACGAGCAGGACACTACGACATTTACCTTCTGGGAGACGAAACCTACCAAATTCCTGCCTGCGATGGTTATGACCTACGTGCGTGTCCCTTCCTGCATCGAAAATCTCGCGCTCAACGGCCTCGTCCATAGTTTTATGCTTCTGTCCTCGCAATTATTTCCGTCGCAGGCAGCGCGAAGTGGGGAAACATCGCCGTTAAGCACCTTAACACGCTCCTATTATCCACCTTTGCCGTTTACTTTTACCGTGATGTCTTCCCGCTGGCCACATATGAGCTCGTTCCCCTGGACCTCGCGGAAGGAAGACTCCTATGGGTAAAAATCATGACGCTCTTCACTGTCTCTGGCATCATTCCCCTCCTTATACCCCGCCAGTATATACCCGTTGATCCCAAGGTATCATTTGTTGAGCTCCTCCACGCACACATCGCTGACATGCTTCCAGAACCCAATGCCAGTGACCAATGCCGAGCAAACCTCCTCGCTTTTGTCGCTCGTGCTTTACTTCTTCCTGGATCCCATTATTTTCCTCGGATACCGAGTCCCCCACCTCAAGTTCGACCAGCTGCCGCCTTTATGCGATTACGATAACGCGGAGAATCTCAGAGCGAGGGCCTGGCCGGTATGATTGACGACATCAATGTCTCCACCAGTCGCTGACGAGTGTTAGCACATCGATGTATTTTCTGGGAAAAAACGGCACATTTTCTTCGGCATTTTGTGGATATTTAGGTGGACTTTTCTGACCATGGCCGTCATGTTAACCATCATAGCACTGGCTGCATTCCTCTCCCCCATCGGGATCAACAGACTGCTTGCGTAAATTACTAACTCTATCGCATCGCCTAGATATTGACCGTTTTCAGCCACCTAGAAGACCCGAACCAAGCATCTTCCATGAAACCATGGTTCTGGATCCTCCTCTTGTTTCTGGGCCCCATGATTAACTCCGTTGCTTTCCAATGGTATATTTTCGTTTCGGTGAGGCCCAAACCCCTGGTCTTTCGAAGTGCCGGCTGAATCACGTCCACAGACACGCATGATGAGCCAGACATCCGCCATCATCACTCAACTCGTGTTCGAGCATGCTCTACGTATCCGCGTCAAGTCCGAAACCGGGGGCAAGGATCAGGACGCCGCGGCCAGTGAACCTTCCAAAAAAGCCAGTGCCAACCTGCTCGGGAAAATGACAAACTTGGTTACCACCGACCTCGCGCACATAGGCGAGGCGCGAAATTTCCTCTTTATCGTCATCCTCGTTCCGATTCAGGTTATTGGAGCCATCGTCTTCTTGTACCAAGTCCTAGGATGGAGGTTAGTGCCTGAAGTTAGAACCTCTCTCCAAGGTTTATTGCTCATGTGTGTGAAATAGCGCGTTTATCGGTATGGGGTAGGTGTTTCCTGAGCTCCGTTATGTGACGACCTTGACTGTGTCGGAAGGGTGATGGTCACCCTATTCCCCTTGCCAGGATATGTCTCCAAATTGCAACAAGGTGATGGTGGTGATCCCGATTCATCTCAATGCGAAACTGAGATTATCCCAGCTGCTCAGAAGGCGACACTCAAAAATACTGACGCGAGAGTGCAGACAGTTTCTGAAAGTGAGTTTTCTGAGTCTTCTGCGGATATTTGGTTTAACGGCTTCATCAGCGATGAATGTACTTCGGATGATTAAGTGCGTCACCGCTTGTGTCATTTTGAAGTTTGTCTTACTTGTATTTAGGATGTTCGGATGGGAAAAGCAGATGAATGCAAAGATCGCTGACAAGCGGGAAGAGGAGTTGAAAAAATTGTGGAGACGAAGATTACTAGACCTGGCGGGTGGCATGTTAAAGTGCGGTTTCTTCTTTCGTGCTCTGCCTTTGCTCACGTTTCGCGCTGTAGCTATATCATTCCTCTTTTGACCATGCTTGCGACTTATGGTTTGTTCCTTCCGTCCAGTCCCATTGCTTTATTTGACATCCTCGATTCGCAGCCACCTAGTGAGTTTCTTTCGAATCACAAGTCAATCAGCGCTTATCATAGGATGCTCACCTTTACTGCTTAGTGTCAGTAAAACTCTATTTTACATTCTTTCGAGCTAACCATGCAATAGACCATTATCGCACACCAAGAGCTCAGCGCGGCAAAGGTTTTCTCGTCCATGGCCGTGTTCGACTTGCTGCGCAGTCAGATGTGGTTTACCTTTTACTGCATCTCGACGGCAGTGAATGGCAAGGTTTCTCTGGACCGTCTAGATGACTTCCTGCACAACACCGAGCTCCTGGACTCCTTCATATCGAAGGAGACTCCGGAAATCATCGCCCCCAATGAACCCTCCTCAAACGCCATCGGTTTCAAGGACGCCACGTTCGCGTGGTCGAACGATGAAATCGACGGCACCCTCACACCCTCGAGCCGCAAATTCCTCCTTAAAATCGAGGGCGAGCTCCTCTTCAGGCCAGGATGCGTCAACCTTGTTCTCGGGCCTACAGGATCGGTGAGACGGTACCCGACCTTACAGTTCCCTCGTCTAATTTCTGTAGGGGAAAACATCCCTTCTTATGGCTCTTCTCGGTTAGTGTTTGCGTGGTTTCTTCAACGTGTTATTGACAATATCGCACAGGCGAAATGCATCTCGTACCATCCTCTCTTTCGGCGTGGTACAACCTTCCTCGGGAAAAAGGTGTTTCGTATGCTTCCCAGGAAAGCTGGGTCATGAATGACACCATTCGGGTCAGTAGCTTGTGTTGCGAAGAAATCATCTAAACCGTTATTTAGAATAACATCTTGTTTAATGCCCCTATGAACGAGGAGCGCTACAACAAGGTCTTATACCAGTGTTGTTTGGAACGAGACTTGGAGTTGTGGGATGCCGGAGATGCGACGGAGGTTGGCGAGAAAGTAACGTGCTTTAACAACGACTTGCTCAGCAGCTAACACAACGACAGGGATTAACCCTGAGTGGCGGTCAAAAAGCGCGAGTCACGCTTGCCCGAGCGATCTACGCCGATACCGAAATCATTCTTCTGGACGACGTGCTTGCCGCGCTCGATGTCCACACCGCGAAGTGGATCGTGGAGTGTGTAACCCTCATCCTCAGCGAATCCTCGAGACTGACATGGAACATTGCAGTAAATGCCTCAGCGGGGATTTGATTAGAAATCGAACGGTCATTCTCGTAACCCACAGTGTGGTGATGACGAGCAGGATAGCCGGATTCGTTATATCGTTGGGGTTGGACGGCTGTGTACGCAGTCAGGGCTCCATTTCTGACGCCCTCGCAAAGGACGAACTGTTGGCCAAGGAAGTAAGCAAAGAGCAGGAGATTCTCGAGGCGGCAGAGAAGGAGCTAGATGACCCCGTTGCTGGGGAAGAGCCCAAAAAGAAGGATGGAAAGCTGATAATCCCAGAAGAGATAGCGCTTGGACATGTTGGCTGGAATGCGCTCTATCTTTACTTCCAAGGGATGGGAGGAGCTTACGTCATACCTTTCTTCCTCGTCTTGGTTATATCCATTGTGGTCACCGAAGTGCTCGATGCGACACAGACATGGTACCTTGGATATTGGGCCAGGTATTCCTACAACTTGCGCATATCTACTGGCTAACTGCGATTCAAGTCAATATGCTCGAGGAACCCCAGTGGCAGTTTTCAAGTAAGTGGCCCGAACCCAATTGATAAGATGTACTAAATCTACTGCTAGATACCTCGGGGGCTACTGTATGCTTCTGTATTTATCCATATGACATTCATCAAACTTTCTTTTAGCCGGGCTTCTATTAACGAGCTTGGTTCTCTTCACGGCCACGTACATCTACTACACTGTAGGATCGTTTAGGGCATCCCGAACCATCCACAGACAACTCGTAGAGTCGGTCTTGGGCACAACTCTTAGGTCTGTTCTTTTTTTCGTCACCATAACCGCTAACTCCTATTTCGAAGATGGCTTGATTTCACTCCTACGTCGCGCATCATTGCCCGATGCACTGTAGATATCAGTTCTGTGGATAGCATGATCCCGGAAGGCCTTCGTACACTTATAGGTGATGGTCCATCTGTTTGCGAATTCACCCGTCTGACGGAAACTGTCGCTAGAACTGACCATATCCATGATAACGAAGCTTGCGGCCGTCGTGATCTTCACCCCTGTTTTTTTCCTGGCGGGGGCTCTCGTTGGGATCCTCGGGGCTGTATGCGGTAGAATATACATAGGTTGGTGTTCGCCGACTCCCGTTATAACGGTATTCCTGAGATCCATCCCTCTAGCCTCGCAGCTCTCGGTGAAGCGAGAGCAGAGTAACGCCAAGGCACCTGTCTTGGCACAGTACGAGCTACTTCCTCATTCTTCAGTATGACACCTCATGGACTTTTTCAGTTTCGGTGCCACGATGGCCGGACTTGGTAAGTCTTTTTCCTGTTGGTCCAAGTGAATCCCACTAAGTAATCTACAGCGTCGGTCCGCGCATATGGTGCCCAAGAAGCCTTTATACAAATCTCTATGCAACGAATTAACCGAAGCACCAGGTGTGTTCCAGGCCGCAGCCTTCGAGTGCTTGGTCTGATCTCTTTTAGAGCAGTACGAACCTTTGCCAATCTAAATCGATGGGTGACTATTAGGATGGGTCAGTATGTCCAAGTTTTTCTGGGGCAATCATCTAATGTGTAGTATCAAAAAGATGTTCTCGGTGGACTTTTTGTGAGTCCCTTATCCGAACGGCAATCACTGTTTATCTGAGAAGGACTAGGCCGCGTCGTTGGCATACTATCTGGTCTATTTCCAAAGCGAGCGCCCTTCCAACATCGGCTTCAGTTTGAACATGGTCGGCCATCCAGTTTGTTTTTGCTCTGCGACTTTCTGAGGTCATGGTCTTAGGCCCTCGGTTTCGCCAACGTCATCATGTTTTGGGTCCGCGTACTGAATCAATTCGAGGTCCAAGGGAACAGGCAAGCTCGCCGTTGCAGTATTCCGGTTGATTGCTGAAGCTGGTATAGCCTGGAACGTATACAGAGCTACCTTACAATCGAGCAGGAGCCAAAATCGACGGCGTCTGGTATCCCACCGGCTTATTGGCCCGCAAGCGGAAGTCTCAGCGTCGAAATCTTTCCGCGAAGTATTCGTCGGACGGGCCCACCGTCCTGCACGGCATTTCTTCAACATCAAGTCTGGGGAAAGAGTCGGAGTCGGTGAGTCGCGTTGCATGGACCGGCAAAAAGACAGAGCTGACCAAAGAGGGAAGTGGGCCGCACTGGATCGGGCAAGGTGAAAAACGTTCTTTTCAAGCATCCGCTTCGTTTCTGACTCGTTTTTACAGAGCTCTTTGACGTTGTCTCTCCTGAGATGCATTTTCACCGAGGGAACGGTCTACTATGACGGCATCCCGACGTCGTCCATCAATCTGGACGCCTTGCGCTCAAATATTACCATCATCCCTCAAGTCGTAGGCTACTTCTCTCTTCTTGCACGATCCTGGTTAACTTGGCGTTGGCCAGCCCGAACTGCTTGTCGGATCCCTCCGCTCCAATCTGACATGTTTGGCCAATACGACGACGCGACCTGAACCGCCCTGCGCTCGGCGGGCTCTCGTCACTCCAGGAAGACATGGACGAGGGAAAGCTCACCTTGGACAGCGAGATAGCTGCAGGTGGTTCTAATCTCTCGGTGGGACAGCGGCAGATCATCGCGCTGGGTGAGCATCTCTGTTACCTCGCCGTGTTCCCCAGCTAATCTGACACAGCCCGGGCAATCGTCCGAGGGAGCAAGCTCATGATACTTGACGAAGGTACGCCTCTATCTCCGTGTGATCCTATATTTGCTTAATGGATTGATCTTCGTGCAGCAACCTCCGCCATAGGTACGAGTTTCCCTTTCAAGACGTCGGGTTCTTCCCTCACCGCGTCTATGTAGACTACAAGACCGACACCGTCATCCAATCATCTCTGCGCACGGAGCTCCCGCGCGATACCACCCTGTTGACCGTCGCCCACCGCCTTCAAACGATCATGGACGCGGATAAAATTGTACGCGTCTAATAAGATCTTTGATTTCATTGTGCTAATATCTGCCTGTAGATGGTCCTCGACGCCGGCCGTATCGTAAGATTTCCGCAATCTGTGTTTCCTCTTACTGACGCCGCTGCAGGTCGAGTTTGATACCCCCAAGACGCTCCTCCATAAGAAGGATGGGCTGCTCCGGTCCCTGGTCAACGAGTCTGGGGACAAAGAGGCGCTCTACAAGATGGCTGGGGCTTGAGCTGAGATGGATTTCTTCTGCTGATTCTATCACTGGGCTAACCAGTGATCTCGTACGCTTCAACAGCGTACTCGTCTGCGTGCATAACTCTATTTTTTTCAGTGCCTGAATTAAAAATTGAATTTCTATCACGACCACGTGATCCTAGATTTATCTTGCAATTCTGCGAAACGTACAGTACAAATATTTCAAGGTATGCGGGAGTGTATGAAGAGAAAAGAGTCCCATCGCTCAAAGCCCCGCCTTCTGCCACTTCGCGGGCACCCCATCCGCAATCGCCAAATACGGCATCAAGTCGCTCGTCAAGAAGTCGCTCGGCCACTCCTTGCGTATCTGCCCCTTGAGGTACTCCACCGCGACCTTCAGGTCCTTCTCCTTCACCCCCGGCGCGAGCTTCTGAACACCCGGCGCGAGCTCCCCAATGAGTCCGTCGACGAACGCGACGGTGACGGGCACCCCCGAGTCCATGCGCGCGCCGTACTTGACCCACTGCCACAGCTGCACGCGCGTGATCTCCGCCGTCGCGGCGTCCTCCATGAGGTAGTTGAGCGGGATGCACGCGTTGCCGCCCATCCACGCAGCCGTGTACGCCAGCGCGGTCGACACGTTCTCGCGCACGCCCGCCTCGGTGATCTGCCCCGGTACCGTCGTGTTCAGTAGGTCCGCGGCCGCGACGCGCACCTCCTCGCGACGGACGTGGTACTGCGCGTGTGTGAGCGGAAATAATTGTAGGAGAGGTGAGACGGAGACGCGTACCTGGTTCGGACCGAGCATGTGCTTGTCAAAGACGGGGCGCGCGATCTGCTCGATGAGGGGGTGCGCGATCCATGTCCCGTCGTGTCCGGCGGTCACCTCGCGCAGCTTGTCCGCGCGCACCTTGTCCATCGCGACCTCGTTGGCCTTCGGGTCGTCCTTGATCGGGATCTGCGCAGACATGCCGCCCATGGCCGCGACCTTGCGTCTGCGAGTCGTCAGCACTGACGCAAAATTAAAGAGAAAAAGAAAACGCGTACTTGTGGCAGGTCTGGATCAAGAGGCGGACGTACGCGTCCATGAAGCCGACGGTCATGGTGACGTCCTTGCGATCGGGCAGCACAGCGCTGCGGTCGGCGCGACGCTTCTTGATGAAGCTGAAGATGTAGTCCCAGCGACCGCAGTTGAGGCCGGACGAGTGGTTGCGAAGTTCGAACAGGATCTCCTCCATCTGGAACGCGGCGGGGAGGGTCTCGATGAGGACTGTGGCGCGGATGGTGTTGTGCGGGATGCCGATGTAGGACTGGGAGAAGAGGAAGACGTCGTTCCAGAGCCGAGCCTCGAGGTAGTGCTCCATTTTGGGAAGGTAGAAATAGGGGCCGGAGCCGCGCTTGACGAGCTCGTCGGCGTTGTGGTAGAAGTAGAGAGCAAAATCGAAGAGGGAACCGGAGATGGGGGCGTTGTCGACGGTCACACGCGGCTCGTCGAGATGCCATCCACGGGGGCTAGAATAAAATTAATGTGTATCCAATAAAATAGGAAGTAAGGCGTTCATACCGAACAATGAGCACCGCGGGCTTCTCGCTGAGCTTGTACGCCTTTCCATTCGACTCAAAGTCAATCTGGCGACGAATAGCATCGCGCAAGTTGACCTGGCCGTTGATCATATTGGCAAAAGTCGGCGCGCTCGAATCTATGTACACGCGATAAAGACGCGTTCGCTGGAAAATCAATATACGCACCCTCGAAGTCGGCCATAAAGGTCTTTGCACCGCTGTTCAGGGCATTGATGACCATCTTGCGGTCGGTGGGGCCGGTGATTTCGACGCGACGATCCTCAAGTCCGGGTGCTGGTGGAACGCAGTGCCACGATGGCTCTGCGCGGACGTGGGCGGTCTCTGGGGGGAAATTGAGGGGCACGCCCGAGTCGAATCGACGCTGGGCATCGTCGCGCGCGTCGAGGAGAGACTTGCGGGTAGACTCAAATGTACGATGAAGCGCAGCGAGGAACTGGAGAGCTCCATCTGTGAGGATTTCAGCCTGGGCTTTCGCAGCGACGGCGGTATGTATTTGTACGCCTTGGACCATGGTGGTGGTAAGAGAGAAGAGAGAAAGTATGTGTTTGTACGGCTCTCCGACGGAATTTATGGCAATCTGCGTCATTTCTGGTTGCCTTTTTGGGATGCGATTTGCATGCCGAATCACATGCCCAAGAAAGACAGCGGAAACAACCGCGGTCCTCCGTAGGAAAGTTCATTCCGGAAGCTCGCAAAAATATATATTTACAAGAAATAGGCCAGTCGTGGATGTATCAGAGGCTATCTCTGGTTCTTTCTCAGTCAAGAGCATGCCGGCCGTCAGCAGTCGAGTCAGCAGCTCAAAATCCCAAGGTCTGTAAAGTCGGGAACGTTTGAACGGACTTCCGAGACGAGGATAGCTCTTGATCCGTTTCGCTATAATACAATGTTATCAGTTGCCGTCAAGTACGTTACCTTGGCGTCTTCGAAAATCACCACGGCATCGACATAAATAATCAACGCTCAGGGCACACCTAAATGGCGAGGCAAGAAATTGAAGTTTACACCTTGCAGAAGAATAAATGTCTTCTCACAGCCATCGCCGGCAACCCAGGTGGGTGACGCGGCGACGCGCCAGGTCGCGTAACACACGTGAAAATCGGGATATGCATTCCACAAGCCGGTCAGCCTACAGTCTCCACGGGCGGCTCTTTCTCCTTCTCCTTGGTGGTTTCCGCCCTTTCCGCCTCGGCGACCCGAGCTAAAGATACACCGTGAATATCGAATGACCGGTCGCACGTCCTACAATAACTCACCTGCACTGATCTCCTTCACAATGCGCTCCCCCACCTTGAGCACCCGCTTGCACGCCATCTGCCACACGCCAACACTCACAGAGCCTATCCTCCCGGTGAGAAAATTAAATTAAATATGCAAGCAGAAAGCGCACCCGCGGGGGCAAACGGAAGCGCAAGCCACCACCCAAGCGGCCCAAGCCAGCCGGGCGGGAGGTAAAACACGGCCGCCGTGCGGTACCACCACCCCACCACGAACTGCAGCCCCGTCGTCAAAATCCATATTGCCGAGTTGAAGCGCAACGAGAATGCGCTCTTGCGCGCGGAGATCTCTCCGTCTGCGTTAGTTTTGGTGTCAATACCTCTTGTGGTGAATGGACGCCACGCCACGCACTGAGTTTCTCGAGGTCCGCGAGGCCCTTGTCCACGCTTCGCCTCAGCTTTGCCCACTTGGCGAACTGGTCCTGCGCACTGGTGCGCAGCAGCTCCGCCTTTAGCGCGAGCAACTCGCTCTTGAGCTTCCGTTGCTGCGCGGCCGTCGCGGAATGGAATACTCGTAAATACACCGCGTATACCTATGACAGAAAATTAATGGATGGATGAGCGGAAGATTTGGACGAGGAGAGACGTACCAGCTCGAGGAGGACGGACTTGCCGATCCACGCTATGAGCTCTGTAACGAAGACCAGCGCGAAAATCGTGAAAAGCAAAGACATGGCGGCGCGAACGAATTTGCGTGGCCGATGCGAGGCGTAATTTACACGTGACAAGACGTGTCTCGGTTTTATTTTAAGCTTGAACTCAATCCACCATTTGTCCCCAGGGACCGCCAAGATAAATGCAGATTAAAATGTCCCAAAATTCAGCCGGAAAAAGATTGCGACGCTGGTCAGGTTATAGGAGGAGAAAACAAGCATGGAGGCCCAAGAAGGCTAAGACAAAGAGTTACAAAATCAATTGCAAATCAACCTGTACATGTACGTTCTTGACTTCGAACCTTGCGATAAACTTCGATAATCCCTCTGAGAAAACATCCTCTCAAGTGCTTTTAAATCCAGCCAGCCCATTAAATTATGGCTCCCAATTTCGCGGCGATGGGTCGCGACTACTTTAATCAACTGACGCAGCAAGCACAGCTGCTGGCTGCCGCGGAGGCTGCAGGATCCAGTACGGAGTCCTTCGATTTTTCATCGACGGTACGCACAGCTATCCGCCATCTGCGTTCGAGTTTGTGTGACGCGCCGATCCAGATGAACTGTGGCCAATGCGGGAATATGATAGACTCCAAAGTCAGCGAGAGTCCCTTTTTTATCAACATCTCTCATCCGCACCGTAAAACGTAGCCGAAAGTTTGTTCCGCCTGCAAAGCGGCGATCTACTGCTCCAACAGGTAGGTTTGAGGGCTTTTCTCAAAGACAAAGAGAGGCATGAGTTGACGCGCGAGTCAGTGCGCCACGACGGCCTGGAATATTCGAAAGATGGCCAACGTAAAAACGCACAAGGAGCTCTGCCCGGATAACAAGGTACGCGTTCTGGTTATCTGAACGACTCTCACTGTTATTTCTGACTCTTTCTTAATAAAGCGGCATATGCTCAGGGT